>JAXCLQ010071205.1:1253-25952 GCA_035584115.1 Cedrela odorata
CAATAAAAACAGTAATAGTCATACCATGATCGACATGAGCAATGACAGACATATTTCGGATGTTGTGTTTCAAGTCCATAATATTACGGAGCTCCTCAGCTGTGAACTTCACCATCTTGACTGATGTTCAAAAATCACCAAATACTATTTCCTGCCCACCAAAATGATAAAACAAAAAAAAATGTCATTCTGAACCAAGAAATGCATACAAGCTCCAAATGAATCAATTACGCAAAAAGAGACAGCTATTCATTAACGAAAAAGCGACAAAACTGACATTAATATCAACTAGTAATTGAGGTATTTACTACACAGAATCCTTATTTATAACTTTTAAGTTGAAGCAAACAAATACCCAAAGATGAACAAGTTTTTACTAAGAAAACTCCGAAGTCAACACCGACAGTCTCTTTAACAAAACTTCAGATCCCAACGTTTTATCACTCTTTCGGCAAAACATGAAGCTAAGAACCAATTAAATTATTCAGGATTTATCCAAAATTCTATGCAGATCAAAACGGAAGAAAAACAAAATTAAAAACAAAAGCGAAAAAAATGCAATCAAAAAAGGTGAAACAAAAACGGGAATACTGAAAGTTGTTTGGCAGAGGGGAAACAAGAGTCCCAACTAAATAAACGAAGTAAAAATGGAAGAGAAAGAGTACAGACCTTGAAGGCGGCGAGAGGGAAAGAAAGACGACAGTCCGTAGAGGGTAGAGTAATGTGAAGAAAGAAGGATTATATATAGCGACACAGAATATAGAAAGATAGCAAAGGATATGCGCTTCAGAAACCCTTGTTCTTCACGTGCTCGTATCCTTTCCTAAATCTAGGGTTTTGTTTTTGGACGGGGCTGGAACTTGGGCCAGTTTGTTAAAATATCGGTCCAGTTTTGAAGAAAAGAGTAAGAAAGTCGCAATTTAGCCCCAACTTTAACCTCTTCAAACCCCATTGGAAGCAAAATATGAAAATTATCCAGTCTGAGAAAGTAGACCTTTTAGACTGAATATTATTAACTTGGTGATTTACAAGATTTCTTTATTTCTTTGGGATGATACAAAATTCTCCTATTCTTGCTGTACAATAAGATCTGTTTTCAGCTTGAACTCAACAGTCCAAATATTTGATCACAATCACATATTTTCCTTTTTCTCAAATTTAAATCACAATGAGAAGCTTAAACAGCGAACGACAGATGCTAAAGGCAGTAGTAAAATACACTAGAACAGATTTTGTTCACTTAACAACAAAACTGGAGACTCATATTTATAAGATTTGAAGAGTATATAGTTCACAGACATTTAAAAACAATGGTACATAGCTTAAGTAGATCAACTTTGGCTACTGCTTTTCAAAATATCATAAGAAAATTATCTGCCTACACTAAGAATGTTTTGATTTCTTTCTTGAAGTTTGTTCTCCGGAAGCTGCAATATATTCTTCTGGATTGATATTTTCAATGGATTTCTTCTTCCCAAACTTCTTTGCCTTTTCCTGCAAATAATCCAAACTTGTGACATACATAAAACTGAAACATATACAAAAGTAATGGCTAATTTTAGTTCAACAAAATCCCTGATTCCATGTTAAAACCGACTATCGCTAACATCTACATACAAACCGAAAACATACGAACATATATACATATATGTACATAACATAAATATTGACATTTGATGATTTTATTTACCTTTAATGATTTGGCCATGGCAGCCACATCTTTCTTGTGATCTTCAGGTTGACTAGAATCCTGCTTTGATGGTTCCTGCAATATCCATGCAAAAAATTTATGAAGGTTACAGGCAAAATAATAATACTTATGATACCGATAAGGAAAATTAAAAATTAAAAAAAATAGAAAAAAGAAACATAAGTTCTTGAAATAAGGAGAAAACAAGGAGTTAAACAGCCTCAGAATAAAACCTCAGGAGGAATAAATGCAGCTTCTCTTTTTCTCTTGTTTTCCGCTGTTTTTTCTGCCTGCTTCTCCTGCTTCTCTTGCCACTTCTTTGATTCTTTCTTTCTCTCACTAAGAAAGTATTCTCCAGATTCCAGTAGTTTGTCAATCTACAAATATAGCAGAAATTTTGCCAATATATATTAATTTGATTTGATCAGAAACAAATCCATTATATGCACCCTCATAAACATGATGCACTTGAGCTCAAAAGAAGAAATCTACACATCAATGCCTGTTGTAACTCTTTCAATGAGAAACTAAAAACGAATAAATTACTAATAGAAATCCATTCCTAACTTGGAATCCGAGAGCAAACATAATATTTGGAAACACATTAGCAATAAAGTGGTAGAGCAGTTTTCTTACCTTACTAGGTTGCGGAGGAGGAGGGAAGGGTGTATACGGTTTCTTCTCTTTACTCTTGGCCTTCTTTTGTTTAACATTTTTCCTGGAAAATTTATTAACATGATTACATAATGAACAATAAGAAACATATAACAGTAAATATGCTGCAGTAATGAAAATATATATGAATTTAACACGCACAAATGATGAATAGCTATCATACTTCTTAAACTTAGGAAGAAATCTATCCCAGTTTTCATTTGCAAGAGCTGGATCCTTTTCAAGTTCTTTCTTCATCATGAGAATCTACATGAAGGAAAGAGAAACCACGGGGAAGAAAAAGGAGACAAAAAGGAAAGCTTTAAGATTTTTTAAAGTGGAAATAATAATAGAGTCACAAATCACGAACACCAGCCTATGCACCTTGATATGGTATACAGGGTGCATTTTATTCAGTATGCAATCTTCCACGATTCTCCTTACTTGCTTCAAACCTTTAAACGAGCCCATAGCTGCAACTGTGTTGCCCTATTCAGTTAAAAAGTCAGCTATGATTATCCACTTCATATATAGCAGCCAACAAGTTAGCAATTTGATTATTATATTCCAAAGAACAGTAACATTTACCTGGACTAGAATATAGCATCCCGTCAAAATTTCAAGTGCCTGCATTTAAATAGAAGATAAGCCGGTTAATAGGATCCAACAAATATCTAATAGCATCACTAGCAGCTTCAATTTTTTTCTTTTTTTCTTTTTCATTTTAACTTTTCTCATGGTACATACTTTTTTATCTAATAATAAATCTAAGGAAATGTACACACCTTCAAAGTGGAAGAATTTGGGCCCACAAGATGCTGTCTTCGTTTAACAAATCGTTCCTGCAAACAAAATAGACATACTTTGATGAAACCTTTATAAAAGCAAGCAGGCAGCTACCCCCCTTGGCTACTTATTGGTCAATTTCACCGAATTTGACAATAAGAGCACAACGGATGATCAATGAAAGTAATAAGGAGTTGAATCGCTCAGTCTATTGATATAGAATAAATTAATGCCTCCATTTAAATAAAAATAAGTATTATCAGAATTTTGCAGCTATCCAAAACATGGAGAATGACTACAAGTGATTTCTAGAATTCTACAAGTTTGATACAAGGACAATATCTCTTCTTCTTTCTCATTCCCTCTCTCTTTCTTCAACCCCACCCCTCTCTTTTCCTCTTTTTTTTGGGATATTTCAAAAATATAATCAAATTTTACTCCTTAAATCTAAATCCTTCTCAAATCTAAAAATCCTACCTCCCATTTGCAACTGCACTTGGCTTTACCCTTTCATTGTTCTATTTCAATACCCTTCAAGAAAGCCGTTTAAAATGTGAATTGCGGACATGACAAACAAACCTCTTCCACTGATATCTTCTCAGCTTTTCAGCAAGTATTATTATTACATTTGTCAATAATATCTAGTGACTTAAGATTACAAACCTTATTGCGGACCAAGTTGCCAATCTTGATGACATCACACTGCATTTCGTCATTAAGGATTTTGATAGCCTGAGACATCAAAATAATGTTAAACATTAAATTAGACAACTAATACAAAAAATTTCCAAACGAGAATTCTGCTCATGAAAAGGCCCAGGATCGTCAAGTTTCCTAGCCATGAGTTAAAAATTGGCTAGTTGCATTAATTTCATTCAGCAACTTATGTTAGAACAATAACATAATATTAAAAGCATTTAACACGCTTTTTAAAACTCAGCCAAAAACATTTACATGCTGCTGTAATTAATGAAAATAATGAATCAAACCTATACCCACAAGTGTTTATTAAAAAACTAAAAATAAAGAAGTGAAAACGGAAAACCAAAGCACAAAGAAATTAGACACTATACCTGAGGTGCAGGAACACTTCTTGATAAAAGCCTAATGAGATCCCTGGCTTTGACAATAATATAAGGGTCCCTGGTTTTTCTAGTTGTTGTGACGGTCATGGAACCCTCAACCTGACAAGCAACAAAAAAGCAGAGAGGAAAATACAAGTTATCAATTAAAAATATTAAAAAAAGCAAGCAATCTGGGCACTAGCGTGTTAAAGTAAAGGAAAAAGAGGCATGAAAATCATATGAATCGATAAGACCTGATATTCGATCTGTTTCACCTAAAATCAATACAAAATTAAATGGTTCAAGCAAACACAAGCAACACTTTGCAAGAGAGGGTACAAGAAGTTTTCATGCAACATTAATACAAAGTAGAAAATTAAACTGAACAGCTTTGTCCTGTGGGGAGATTATAAGGATAGATAGTGTAGCTTTAGGCCATTGTATGCCGAAACCCAAATACTTATTAGCTCAAAAGAGTTCAACAAATTGATTATCTCGGCGCAAAGGTTACAAGTAAGGAGAAGGCCCACGCAGAATCATTGTAGTAAAGATGTAAAAGTACTGATTCTTAAATATGGACATAGCAATCATGTGAAGAACAATCAAGTTGGTTCTTATTAGCAATCGATTTATTTAACTACTAAACCTCATAAGTTTAACAAAGAAACATTTGGCGTACCAGATTTAGCTCACATGAAACCCCATATTCTTTCAATGCAGCTTTCACCATGGGCCAAGCCTCTTGCAAGTATTTTTCTGTAATGACATTAAAAATATCTCAAGAGCTGAATAAAATTGCTCATCTGGTATGAGCAATACAAAGGAAGGCTCAAGCATATCTCTAAAATATTAAGAAATATGAAATCTTTAAAGTACCAGCAACAAGCATACACTTGTCTATAAACACACACGTGTATGTACAAAGTTAAAACATCAAGTTGCGACATATCAAGGTAATTCTTTCAATGTAAGCTGCGCTTATCAGAAAGTAGAAAATTTTTGCTTAGACGATATCAAGAGGACCTTCATAAATTGTATTCAAGTTCAAAAACACTTAAAAACACCTAGCCTTTAAGTTCATTTCACCCCAAAACCACTTTCTAAGAAAAACCCATAAGTACTTCTCCCGTAAGCACTTCGAAGTGCTTCTTAATATCAAAGAGCACTTCAAAATAATATCAATCAAACACCACAAACTAGACATTAAAAAGCTTTCAAGAAGCACTTTTCAACTCTCAACTACATCTAATCTGAAACAACCCTTTAAAAGTCCAAACAACACATGCGTTTTTCAGATGTATCACACTTAATCAGCAGCTAGCCAAAGAGGAAAAAAAATATCTGCTTCAATAATAGCGTACCTCTGTATTGGGGGAAGAGAGTAGAAAAAGAACTGACTTCGACCATTCCTCCATCGTTCCAAGAAGGATCAAATTTTTCAATCTTCCAATGATCGATATTTGGATCCTCATCCCATGGCTTCGGTTTGTCATGCTTTCCCTTGTGCTTCTTATTCACCATCTTCTCCACAATCTCCTCCATCACTAACCCTTGCGTCACTGCGTATACAAAGAATAAGCGTTCGAAAAAATTGAAGGAACAAAGGCAGAAAAATTACAACATGAGATATCTATGGTACGAGTATGAGCGGCTATTATTGATTTGGGTACCGTTTGGGTGAGAAATTAGGGCAGTGAAACAAATTGGGGGTTTTGTCAAAAAGTATTTGAAGAATCCCGGTCGGGCCGGGCCTTGAAATACCGGGCCAATCCCCCGTCGCCAACTTTAAAATTGCAATTTCTAACTTTTAGTGAAACAGTTTTCAAGTACATCCTGTGAAAATGTACAATACTTACTGTCTATAATTCTTAAACTAAACGTGTCGAGAAGAATGAAGATCACTTAAGTCGACATAACTAAACGCGTCTCGACACACAAACCAAAAAATTGGAGAGTTTTCGTTTACGCTTTTTTCATTAGATAACTCCCCCAGCCAGCCAATGCTGGGATGATGCATCAAGTCCAAATATGAGAGGAAGTTTTATCTTTTATTGTATTCCAATCCATAGAAACTAGCTGGCTGGCTGGCTGCATTTGATGTATTCACAAGCTTAGATCTAAATCTGAAGAAGAAATAACCTGCAAGTTCGAGTATACCATAAGTTTCGAAAGCATCCCCAAAGTAAAAGAAGACAATACTCTTCAAAAAATATGATCATATATAGAGGAAAGCTAGGATTGTAGCGGTTACCTTGCCTTTGGTATCAACGGCTTGGCTTGCTCTACCCACTCCGAAGCCCGCCTTCCGGAAAAACTCGTTTCCAAGACTAGGAAACAGCACATACAGGCAGTCCAAAACTAAACATATCAACAAACTGGTAGGTGGTAGCTCGGAAAAGTGAGAGAGTTGCTAATATGGTAACACTATATAACTTTAAGCCACAGTGGGAACTCAATAATTATAGCACATCTTCATGGGGAGGTCTAACCCCAATGACGAAGTATGCAGACAAATGCCCAAGTCTGCTGATCCTCTAAATTGGAAAGACAATCAAACTAATAGGAGAAACTTTAAAAATAAAGGGACTTCAAATTCCTCCGATCGTCGTACCCCGAGCTTCAGATTTCAACTATGCACTGATCGAAAGAGGGAATAGGGGTAGAAAATAGTCAAAAAATGAAAATTTTACTCGCCATTAAAGACTTTCGAAGCAATCGCATCGCCGTTCACGTTGTCTGCTAAATATTTGATCAGAGAAAGTATTATCCTGAAAACACATCCAAATCCAATATCATTACGTGTATACGTGGCAAGAATCCATTGAATGGGCATTACCTTCTCTTTTATAAAAAATCAGCCCAATAATGAGAAAGTCCAAACAAGAACTTGAAAGCCAGCAATCGGCTTGGGCTTGGGCTAAGGCTTTGGACAAGTTTCAGGACGAAAAAAAAAGAGACCAGCTCATAAAATAGAAATGAGCTTGGATCTTACGCAAATTAACGATGGGCTTAGGCCCAAACGCGATATACATTCTAAATTTCTTTTTTTTTTTTTTTCATTTTTTATTATCGTGGTGAAATTTTAAAATAAGATGTGTGCACCCCTACATTTAAATTTATACCCTAATCCAATAACATTCCAACACGTACACCAATCTATTCACATATTGTCAAAATGACACTAAAAATTGACCCATGCTCGATAAATTTGGAGGGAATTATAGATTGATGTATTCTCTAAGCTCCCTGAAAATCTCTTGAATCGAGAAGACGAGAACGCAGAGAGGAACAATCCCTCTTCTTTCTGCTGTGTGCGTAGACAAGACAATGGATCGTAGCGACGCTCAATCTCCTCAAGGTTTTAATTTCTTTAATTTCCTCGTTTACTGTCTGATTTTTGTTCTATTTTCTACGTCGTTCTTTCTGATTAAGGGATTTCACAGGTGAGACGGCTCGAATCCTAGTGGAATTCTTGGAGGTTGCAATCACTTCTGTTGTTTTCCTCAAAGGGGTTTATCCTGCTGGTACTAATTTCTCTTCTTCTTATTCCAATTTCGTTGCTATAGAAAAATTTTAATACCAAAAATAGTTGGGTACTTTGGGGAAAAAAATGTTTTCGTTTATAAGTTATTGTTGGGTGGAAGGTGCTTTTGAAAGGAGAAGGTATATGAATTTAGTAGTGCAGAGAGCTCGGCATCCGGAGCTAAGAGATTACATTCATTCTGCGGTTAGTGGGCTTCTTCCTTTTATTCAAAAGGTTTGTGTCGTTGATTTTTTTAGTTTCGGTGAATAAATAAATCATATCATATTGTAGAAATGTTATTTGGGTGTTATAAAAAGATGTATATAACTATAGTATGGCAGTGCAATTTGTGTTCATATTTTACTGTAGAGGAAGCTTAAAGTTGTTTATTTATTCACTAAATTATTAGAAGGCAAGAATAAGCCAATTTTTTTTCCACTGAATTACATCAAAGTCCTAATGCTTCATATCCATGCACTGTAGAATCAGCTTCAGTTCTATTTCTTGAGATTGTGAAATTTGCATCTTGTTATAATGTATGTGGAAAATAGAGAAAAAGATTTACTGAAAATAACAAGATTTTCTCCCCGGAATATTTGAGCGGAAGATGGAACTTATTAGTGGCATCCTACAATCTTTGGGACAAAATCTGCCCATCTGAAGTAATTAATTTGCTATGCCCATCTAATATCTCTCTCCAAATCATTTCATCTATATGAAGAGGGGTCTATTTCTTTTCATATTTTGAAGAACATCAATTATTTTGAAGTTTCTTAGAGAGATTAGAAGAAGATTTTACAGCAGTTAAGAGACATACCTGTATTTGATATTTCAAATTGTTATACAAATTTATATCCTGTGAAATTTTGTAAGACTTTCATATTTTTGACAAAATAGGGATTGGTGGAGAGAGTAGCGGTTATTTTCTTCAACGCCGACGACATCCCAGTGGAAAGATATGTTTTCAAGATCATGGTTAACCAGTCCTATAGCTCAAAAGTGGAAGAAAGTGAACTCGAGTTCCCACTTAGATCATTCTTGATCAAGCTTTCAGTCTCAAAATCCCTCTCGAAGGTTCTTCCACAAGGTTATTTCTATAAATAATAGTTCTGCAAACAATAATATGGTTGATGTTTTGTTTGTTTACTTAACCAGTGTGAATTTGGCCCTAGAATTCTTTGTTTGGATTTAATCTAATTCTTCTTTGGTTACTTGGTCCTTGTGAGCATTTTGTAACCACAATACCAAATTCTCAATTTTTATCAATTGGTGTCTGCTACATTTCTTTTGTGTGGAATAACACACTTTTTGACTTTATATTCATTTTTGCATATGTGGGTGGGTGGGTATGTGTCTCTCAATGTGTTCCGTCTTGCTAGTGATTGGACCTGGGTGTTCGCTAAGCTTTTCTGTTTTAACAGATTGCAGGTGGGAGATAACAGCTTATTTCCGCTCCCTTCCTCAGGTTAAAACAAGCAAGGATGCAGAGTTATGGATTCCTACAGATACAAAGCATTGGCAGCAACCTCCATTGATAACCCCTATCAAGTCAATGAGTAGTGATCCGCTGAATGTGCAGTTGTATTTGGAACATCCAAGTTTGTTGGAAGAAAAGCCATAAATACTGGTTTTTTCTTCTCTAGTGTTCTCCCACTCTCTCATTCAGGTGTTCCTCGCACTCCTGTACTCTCTCGCCTCTGATATCTCTTTGTCTCGACATTCTTGCAAAACCTAATTGAAGCTCTGTCCCCATCACTAATTGTACATCTCTGGCCTCAAAGCTCTTTAGAGCATGCTCTCTCTCAAGGTATTCTTCATGCTTTTAGTTCAGTTTCCAATTATGATTGACTTGTTTTTGGTATTTAATGGCATTGTGGTTCTATGCTTGTGTTTGTTATCTTGGTCTCTCTAAGCTTGTGAGGTGTTTCATGGCTCTTTTTGCATTTGTGGACCTTTGTGTTTTTGCTGTGATAATATAGTTCTTATGTTTTTCAAGATTCCTGATCAATTTGTGGTCATATTTGCTTCACTTGTATGTTATGGTTTCTTGTATTTGCCATGTTAATGTAGTTATATTTTTTCCATATAGATTTTCTGTTTCTGTATATTTGCCCGACTTGTAGTTCATTGCCAATTGTTACTGAGCAAGGATGGTGCATGCATGGTGCCTTTACTGAGAGACTTGTTTTATTGATGAGTTTTTCTCTTTTGCTTAAGAGCATAATGCATTCTCAGTGGCGAACCAATGTTGTGCTTGATGCTGTCTCTCCATGTTGTCTTTAGAATGTAAGGTAGTCTGAATTAGTTAGTACTCTCAGTAAATTAGATTGTCTGATTTGGAGTAGTTGAATTCTGAATTGCTCATCATAATGTTAGGCTTGACTGCTGGGTTCTGCTTTAGATAGTTTGTTATATACATAGTATAGAAATATCCATTGCATGTTTATTTCAATTTTGACAACTTGAATCTAGAAAAGTTTTTATTGATAGTTTTGTTAGCGAGTTCATGATTATTACTTGCAGAAGTTTTGGATGTTGGTTTCTAGGGTTTCAATGGTGGTTTTTTGAGCGCTTTTCATGTCATTTTGGTGGGGGCATTCGGTGCCAATATTTTTGTTGGTGTTTGATAGAGGTTTTAATTTTTGATGGGTGACTATTCTCAGTATTGTGGTGTATTATGCCGAGTGAATATGCTTATTAGCTTTTGTGCTAGCTTTTACTTCATTGCACTTTTGTCTCGTTGATTTCTCAAGCTCCTTGGCTAATAAAGCAGTTCTTTTTTTTTCTTGGCTTGTATCGGGTTGTCGAAACTAGAAATTTCCAAGTCATTCCATTTCAATGCTTCGACGAGAGTCATTTTAACATTAGGCCCATGGACCCATGAATAACAAGTCATAATTTACCTTCATTTCACATTGTACTTGTAAGATTAGAATTGAAAGTAACATAGTTAAATGAAAAACAGAAAAGGAATGGAAATTTTAGAACAAAATTTTTATAAAATGTGTAAAGAAAAAAGTAAAATGAACTTATATTTATATGTGCACTGCCTTCTAGACTATTTGCTATCTTGGTGATCTCTTTGATTTGAATTCTCACAGATCTTAAGCGCGTTTTACTATTTTTAATGTCAAATCATTGTTTTAAAAAACATGAATACCATGTTAATATTTTAAAAAAATGGAATGCGAAAGCAACTAAGCTATTATTGACAGTAAATATTTTGGTGGAAGCAGGTACCTTGTAGCTTCGGAGGTAGCAGCATAGCAATGCCAGTGAAGCAAAAGCAAGAATCTCTCTAGAAAACACGTATAAAATAGGAAATGAAAGTGAAATAACACAAGCAGAAGTGGGACAAGTGTGAACTTGCACATGGAAATATTTCTAAGACTGATAGAACCCCACAATAACCTCGTTGGAAAATGTGTCATTCAATCATCTAGGACTTCATTTTTTACATCTATTGATATATTAACAGATTACATTATTATCATTGTAGTATTGTCCGAATATCTGTGTTAAGAGGAGCGACAATATCGACCCTCATGGAGAGGAAGGTGCTCGCTTTAGCCACTTGAACTTGTAACTCAGTGATAAGGTGCAGCCACTCTTAAGAATGTTGGCCTTCCATTCCCACTGCACGGGTGTTGGGAATCGGTAAATAAATATATATATATATATATAATCATTTAGTCCAGTTATTTCCAACCCATTTCTGTTGAAATTTTGTTCCTTTATTATTATTTTTATATATCTGAATTTTGTTTTCTTACTTTTTTCAATTGATTTTATATTTTAACAAACTACAGGGGGGCTTAAGTATATAAAAAAAAAAAGTCGTAAACAATCAACACGTACACAGACACATTGATGGAAAAAAGAAGAAGGAAGAAAGAGAGAGAATAATAATGTAACCCCTGACTTTTTCTAAATTGACCCACGAAACCCATGATACATATACAGTCTTTGTCAGCTTTCTCTCTCTCTCTTCCTAATTAACGGTCAAATTTTTTTCTGGCAGACACATAAAAGCCAATCTCTTTTTTACTTTTTTATTTTGTTAAAATATCCAGAGAAGAAACAAGTAGTAGCTCAACTCAACACCGAGTCTGACCCCGTCTGCATGCTGCGGGATCATAACTCACAACCACCTTTATACAAAAATAAAATATTCTATTCACACTATGTAATTAGAGTCCAATGGGTGGATATCACATGTGTAGTAGAATCAAATAATGCAACAACAACTTTAGGTTGAATGAAAGAAAGGTAAAAAATAAAAAAGTGATCACTACTCCCATGTCGTTACTTGTTAAGTCAAGCAAGGTGCATGAAAGACCACAATAAAATTCAATTTGCCCTTAATTGAGGGGAAGAACAAACACACATGACTTTGAAAGCGTAATGGATAAGTTGACGAGAGAGCAATAATAGAGCTTCAATCTACTTTTCATTGGTTTCATTAACAAAGTTGCTCCATTTGAAGTTTTCTTTGGCTTTCCATCACTTTCTTAGTCTCCAAGCATTCTAGAGACAAAGATAAGGTGAAGAAATTTTCAAAGAAGGATAAGATACAAATTACTTGCAATTTTAATTAGGTTTTTGTTTGGTGGGAAACACCTTGACAACGTCAACCCCCATTTCATCGTTAACGAGTTGGTGACTTCGATGGAAATTTTATTATTATTTTACGTCGAGGAAACAATAAATTACTGAATAATACCTTGGTTTATTCAAACGGGGAGGATCGAGAAATATAGAGAACAAGCCCCGGTGTCGTTTTATTGCCCTTTGCCACCTTCTCCCGGTACGGCCTGCACGCCTTCTGCCGCAGAATCTTGCATAAATTTATGTTTTTCATTTCATTTAAACAATTTGTTAATTAATTAAAACAAAAAAATCAAAAATTGTAATTTTGTCTCCTTAAATGAATGCACATGTGATGTTTCTATGAAAGGGGCGTGGGTTAAATGAGTTGTTGAATATTAAGGGTGTAAATTGGTCAAACGTTTCTTTTTTTTTTTTTTTTTTGTGATTTGGGAGATGGAATCCAATTTGCAGGAAATTAGGGTTTAAAATGTTGACATTTAGCCAAAAATAATTGGGATTAGGGAAGAAGTCGGCAAATTAATTGAAATATCTAAAGGCGTAATATATGTATATGGTAAAACTCCGATATTGGCGATCTTCAATGATCAAAGGAGTGATCGGACATCCACGAATTACTAACGTAGATAGATGTGTTCACACCAAGCAGAGAGACATTATTTAGCCACGTGGCACCAGAAAGTGCCAAAACAGATCCAACGTTTCCCATGCGAGGGAGGGAGCTAAAGCAAATCACACGTCTTTTAAAATTAAAATTAAAATTAAAAAAGAAAAGAAGCATAAGAAACTGCCACCCCGGGTACACCGTACCCTCTCCAACTGCCGCTTAGTCCTTTTTTTAAATTAATTAAAAAAAAACTTTTGACAAATCTATCTGTTGGGTCCCACAAAGGCCATGTTGGCACATCGTACGTGGTCACAGGGATCACCTTCATCACTACACCCCCTTGTTGTCTTTTCCTCGTCTTTAATTTTACCCTGCCCCACATGTGTTGCCGCGGACCCCACATCCCATCAAGTTGTTCGGGAACGAGGGGAAAGCAAACAGCATTGCTTTCCTGGCAGACGATACACGTGGCAGATGCCATGCTCGTCAGTTATTAAATCCTATTAAAAACTCTTTCCTGATCTAACTCACTGAGTTAAATAATTAACCACATCATGCACTAGAATTCCGGAAATCGCCCTTGAATTTCGCTTGAATTAAATTGATGACTTTAACCAAAATCCTAAAATAGACAATATATATATATATATATATAATAGCCTAAACCAACCAACAGCTCTCTCTATATAAACTTAAAAATAAAATATTTTTTTAAATAATTTATCTCACTCTGAGCCAAAACCAAACCCTAAATAAACCCCCTCACATATCACCTGCCACCTCTATTGCATGCCATTTTGTTCTTATCTCCTACTTCTCGTCTCGGCTCCTTTCTCTCCTCACAAACCAAAACCAAAGCAAAACAGAAACGCATATATACATACACACAGTTTTTATATACATAACCAAAACCATATATCCAAGATAACATCTTTTCGTTTCCATGGCTGTTGAAGCCCGTCACCTTAATATTTTCTCTCCGCAACTGTTAGGAAACAGGTTTTTTTTTTTCTGTCTTTTTACATGGAATATGTGAGTGTTTGATTTGATTGTATATTTTGTATTTATGTATGGGTTTGTTCAATTTTGTTGTTGAATTTGTAGGGAAATGATGAACCCCATTGAAGCAAACACGAATATCTACAATACCCAGATAGGATATGGCCTGCCATTATCGGGAACCACCACGACGGAGACTCTTCTTCCAGTTTATGGCTCTGTGATCTCAGACTCAATCCCTCAAAAACAATTCATGAAATCCGGTAGTACACTGACGTACAACAACAACAACCATAATCTCCCTCTTCCGTCGAGAAAACGGTTGAGAGATTCTATCAACTCGGTTTTCTCTTTTCCTTCTGTCCAAACTCAGAAATCTTGCACTTCCTTCTTTCTCGGCCAAGATATCTCCCTCCAGATCCAAGAACAACAGTTCGATGTCGAACACCTCATATCCCAACACGTAAGTAAACAACAATCAATTTTATTTATTTTTAATAATTATCATCCCTTCGTTTCTTGATTCTTTTATATGGTTATTAATAATGAAAAATCTTTGATTATTTGTTTCAGATGGAAAAAGTGAGGATGGAAATCGAAGAGAGGAGAAAGAGGCAAACCATGAGAATAATGGACGCCATGGAGGAAGGTGTGATGAAGAAATTGAAGGCAAAAGAAGAAGAAATTGAAAAGATTGGCAAATTAAATTGGGCACTAGAAGAGAGAGTCAAATCGTTATGCATAGAGAACCAAATTTGGCGAGAATTAGCTCAAACCAATGAGGCTACAGCCAATGCTCTACGAACCAACTTAGAACAAGTTCTGGCAGCCACCGCGCAGACCAAGGTTGTTGACGGTCACACACCAGCGCAGGCAGGATTAGATGATGAAGTGATTGACGATGTGCAGTCATGTTGCGGCAGCAGTTGGGAAGATGATGAAAATAATAAGTTGGCAGTTGAGGATGATAATAATATCAAAGACAGTGAAATTAGAGGCAGCAGATTGTGCAGAAATTGCAGGAAAGAGGAGTCCTGTGTTTTGCTGTTGCCTTGCAGGCATTTGTGTTTGTGTACTGTTTGCGGGTCTAGTCTGCATACTTGCCCCGTCTGTAAATACGCTAAGACTGGTAGTGTTCATGTTAACACGTCCTAGACAAACAAATACACCAAAAAATAATAATAATAATAATAAATCTCAAAAATTTCACGAAAATTCCTTGTTTGTCTTGATATTTAGTTTTTGCATTTTCATTAGCAAAAGTTGCAAGCAATTTTTCAAAATGGTCTGTGAATATTTGTACAAATATGGATAACGCTGCGTATTTTACCAAATTGCGGCGCAAGCTAGCAATGTTTTTTTTGTAATGGAGTTATGATAGGTTGGGGGACGTAGGGAGCTAAGTGGGTCCACCGTAGTATCGATGCATAAGCATAACATATAGCGAAGTAGGCGTGTAACGCACGCGTGGGAATATGCGTATAGTCAACGAGTTGGACGAAAGAGACAGGTGTGACGCAAAAGCTAACACGTAGGACGCGCGCAAATGTGGCTGTTGCTGTGCACTGACCCTTTCTCATTCGCACACTGAAACGCTTGGATTCTGAGTTTTCAATTTTTACTCAATTTCATTAAAGAAGAGGAAGAAGACACGGGAATCGGTGGTTGAAGAGTCGCGCCAAAAGCGGGAAAAGGAAAAGTAGGAAAAAGTCCACCATGCCACAACCGTATATTGCGCGTTTTTGGCGTATTTAAAACGTCGACGTTATCAATTTTACATTATTATTATTATTATTATTTTGTGAAATATCAGGATGATGATGATATGATATAATAAGATATATTACTGATTGCGCAGTTTAGCGTGCAAGTCTGTTGTGTTGCGACTTGCGAGTCGCGACGAGAGGTGATGGTAGTTGAACTAGGCGCGTTCACCGCACGTTACTCTTGTCTCCGTTTTGTTAATGTCAACAGAGATAGAAATAAACGTCAACGTTTTGTATACATCATCACTATTTATTCATTCGTATCTTAAATAATCTTTTTTCTTTTTCTTTCTCTTTTTTTTTTCTTTTTTTTTTAATAATATATAAATTAATTAAACTGGAATATTAATTAGTTTTTGAAAAAACAAATGAGGTGGTCCCCACAAAGACATGGGAGAAAATCCAAAGTTAAAATCTGGGGGGGGTGTGGGGTTGGATTTTGTACGAAGGATTTTTGGGCCAGAAGTGGGGCCCAAATAGAGGAGGGACCATCTGTCTCTTTGTGACCGACATGCCCTGCCCTCCATAACACGTGAATCTGATTCCCCAACTTCTCTTGCTTTAATTGAACAGTTAGGGTTTTGGGATACTCAAAACCTTATTTCGTTGGGACAAGTGAATAGACTTAATACCAAAATAATTAATTATTATTATTATTAAAAAGTTGGCGATTTTGCTGCCTAGGAATCTAATCAAAAGTTGAAGAACATTTTGTCTGAAAAAAGTTAATTAAATAATAATTATTTTTTAAAATAATAATAATAATAATAAATTATGACAAAAGTAATGTTGTAATTGATGAATTTGATGTTAAGAAATGACAAATTGTTTGATTTGACAACTCTAATTGAATAATTTTTTTCTTCCATTTGTGTACATATTGTGGGTTATTTGAACTTCGAATAGAATGTTGAGCATAACAACAATAAGAACAGGGTTATTTTCAAAAACAAACATAATGTGACAATCAAATTCTATGTTTGCATTGATGCATGCCCATTTCTTCAAGTATTGAAAAGGGTGGCTAAAAACAACTAATTTTAGGGTTGAAAAGTGCTTTCAAAACCCATCAACACACGTTGTTTTTATAAAATTAAATTTTTTTTTTAAGTGTCATTAGCTTGTTCAACCATTTGCTTAATTAGCGCTCAATCAAACAATTCAAGCAAAATTGCTTCAACCAATGACTAATTTGGCTTCAAATTCTAATTTTATAAATCTTCTCTTTTCATAATATTCCTTCTCGTTTTCTCATTTCACACATCAAATAATTTGTTGAATGAGTTGAAACAATAAATCATGGACATCGTATTGAATCAATATATAATATGATTATATAAATTATTAGAAGTTATAGCACACCATTTTAAAATTTTATTCTCCTTATATCTTAGTTTATATTTTGAGTTTTTGACCTAAATATATTAAATCAACATGCTTGCAATAACACTTTTATTTAATATCAATAAATGCTTGATTAATAAACAAAAATAAAAGATTAGTCATGAATTGTGTCATTAAGTATCATCAATTGATTAATTTATACTACATCATGCGTCTTTAAATTTTATTCGACGGAGTTCATCTAAATTTTAATAACCTTTCAATCGATTTAATTTCGATGATAATAATAATGAAAGTTGTATAAAATGTGGTATATTGGGAGATAATTGGGATTGTCAAATGGGAATTATGTAGTAATTTTGTTGTCAAATGGGACATATGATATCACGAGAGTGTGTTTTGGTTGAGTGGTGCATTGCACGTTGGAATCTCCAATATAATGCTCAATTTTCAATACCCTTTACCTAAATCATCAATCAATCACACATTTGTTTTATTTATTAATACCAAAGAAAAAGGCAATTAAATCTCCCACACAAACACCTTTATATCTCCCTCCCCTAAGAAAAAAAAGGACGTGCCAATAAATTAATCCAATTCAATGTTTTGGTCCCTTTTTCTATGGAGTCACACATTCATTTCATGTGGGTCATAATACCTTAACACAATTTCATATTTAGTTAAATCATACTTAATTTTATCTTCCTCGCGTATACACTACGGACCTAGGCCAACAATCATGAAAATGACACTTGACCGATTGACCCAAGTTGCAAATTTAATGGGAAACCCCAAGTAATTGAGGACCATGCTTTTGCTTTATATAAATATATATATCTTTTGGTAGACTCAAGACTTGGGGTAAAGTAAAGAGGTAGAAATGTGTCAAATAAGTTGTCTATAGACTATATTGTTGTTGATGTGAAAACCATATAATAAAATATTCTCTTAATATTTATATTTTCTTTTGAGTTGAAGTGGGGCTGCTAAATGTAAAGTAAAATGAACAGTACATAAAAATAATAAAAGCATGGAATATGTATAGGTCTAATCAAACAAGGCATGGGAGCCGTGATTGAAACCACGACTTTCTTCGCTTGTGAAAGGGAGCACTCATGGTTTTCAGTCCATCATCATCATGTTGAATTGATTTTGTTGCTTTCTTTCTTTGTTATTTCCAAACATATTTCACTATTTCTCTTTAATTTTTGACCCTACACACCAACATCTCAAGCCATCACTTAGGAAATTTTTATGAGATCCTAGATATTTTAAAATATATGTTCAAATTAGAATTGAGATGTATGGCCCCATGGCCCATTGTACCATTTCTCATTTAAGTGTGAATCACTCCTTCTCTTTTAAAAAAAAAAAAACCCATCAAAATTCTAAGAACCTGGATTGGTATAACAATTACAACATCCATTTTAAATTAAATGGGAAGATTCTTCCTAATTTGAAAACAATTAAAAAAAAAGTGGGCTCTTGTTTTGAAAGAATAATCAATATTTTAGGGTTTATATGAGAGCCTAATTTGACTGACAAAGTGGGTTTTGGCGATGGAGATGCTTCTCCCCTTTTTCTTACCATGCACATTTTTCATTTTCTTTTATAAGAAGGTAATGGGTAATATAATTTTCTTTTAGAAAAGGTGCGGTGGGTCAAGATAAGAATCCACAATCTCCCAAAAGAAAAGAGGAGGGTATAAAACATTCACCTAGAAATCATGTCATAAATCACACAATGAATTTCTGAATTTTTTGCCTTTTATGTGTGCGTGGGAATTTCAATGACCTGCCTGTCATGAGTCATCTTTACATGTATGGATTTGGGTAGTGGTGATGGTGGAGTAAGGCTAAAGATAAAGACACATTGGTTATTACATTTTGGAATCCAAAAAAAGAAAAAGAAAAATCACTCCACTATTAATGGAACATTGAAAAGAGTAGAAAAACAAACACAAAAAGAGTCGAAGGGAAGGACTATTTACAACTATTCTTCCTTTTTCGCTCTTCTCGTCTTGACAGATGAAAAATTATCAAATTGGTCCTCGTGATTTTCAAAAGTAACAAATACATCCACATATATTAAATCATTTTACCTCAAATTCTTCCCTACCATCTAACCGTTAGCAAAAATTAACAGGCTAAAAAGACATGATAAACAAATGATATTTCTCTTACACCGTTTACTTTTGTTAATAGAGTTGGATGACATGGGACCTATTTGTTACCTTTACAGACCCGCAGGGACCAATTTGATAATTACGGTTTGACATGTTGGTGTGGCCGGGAAGTGTAAACGTCAGCTTTTCCCACTAGCACAGAAGCATATTAATGGGATCTTGGGGATTGTGGTTGCAAACCCAACTTCAACATCCCTCCCATCTTGGGTAAAATGATTGTACTCTCTCCTTCAACTTCAATGGTGGGCACTTTGTGTAAAAGTTTTTGTAATAGTTTCTTCTTGTCTACTTTAGGCACCATTGCAAAAGCTAACCACTCACATCATATATTCATGTAAATTGGCTAACCACTCACATCATATATTCATGTAAATTGGTTTTGAGGTAAGTGGGTACAACATTATATCTAACCTTGAAAATGGGTTTTCTATGTGGATGGATAGGATTCATTGATAATGAATTGGACTAAGTGTATATATATGACTTAAAATATTTAAAAGTGATCCTAATAAAATGAAATCATCTCTATCAAGAACAAATTAGATGCCAATTTGAAAAAAAAAAAATGGATTTAGGTACAATGATGCTATTCTTGATATTGCCACCAATAAATGAATATAAATAATTAATAATATAAAACGTTAAATTTGAAAAATAAATAATTAATAATATGACCCCTATACAATGTTCTCCCCACTTTCCTCTACCCTTTTATGAAAGTAGTATATTCGAATAGTGATGACGTAGACTTGAAGTTGAAGGTGACAATACAAAGAATCAGCAATAAAAAATGGACCAAATCAACGAAGGAAACATTTGGTACTGTCACGGTATCACCAAATATGGTTGTGCATTCATTATATTGCGATGGGAGTCGACAATTTATCACCTAAATGTAGGGCAATTTTGTCCCTAGATGATTGTGACCACTCTTGGCATGATCTCTATGCATATATATATATATATATATTTAAAAATAATGTGAAATTAACCAAAGTTTTCTCAAGTGCACCAAACAATGTCCTATTTGGTCGACCGACTCGAAGAAATTAATGCGTTTGTAGGCCGTGTATTTGTTTCAACATTTTTGACTCGCTACTTTCCACTTTAAATAATAGTACTAGTAGTTTGTCTAATCAATCATACTTAGCTGGATAATTAGTGGTTCAATTATAGATTTGTATACTTCATTATCAATCATCAATCAATCTATCACAAGATGGACGGCTCATTGTAATTTGACAATGTGAATGCACCCCCATAGAACCATTTACTTTCAGAAAAAAAATATAACTTGGAATATATGTCATATGCTCATTCATCAAATACAAGATGCCATCATTGGCAACTATGCCACTAATTATACGAAATCTAATAGATTAAGACATGATTATGATACCGGATCAATACCGATACCACTTGTAATAACATAACGATAATTTATAACTTGTAACAAGTCATTTGCGTACAAGTATGTTGTTAGAATAAGGTGAGTGTATTAATAATGTTCCAACAACCGAAGGTTTTGAAATTTAGGTAATCTATTTGTTTTCTGGGCAAACCCCATTTCTGATAAAAACCAAACAAGACACAACTTATTGGACCCCATAATGCACTGTAAATTTTAAATTGCTCTACTCAATTAGAAAATGAAAGAAATGAAAAGGACTACTGACCTTGTTTAATCAAAGCTGATGAAACTTTCAGTCAATATTGGAATGATGATTGACAGTGATTGCACAGCCTAGTCTTGTCCTCATTATGGACCCTTCATTAAAAACATAACTGTTATTGTTCATTCATTCGTACAGGTAGATAGCAAAATAGAAAATTGTATCCTAATAATGAAGGCAACCATTTTAGCAAAGATTTTTCTTTCTTTCTTTCTTTCTTGTTTGTTTCCATCAAGTTTCCAAACTATCACCAATTATTCAATGTTTGTTTCCATCGAGTTTCCAAACTATCACCAATTATTCAATCGATCATTCTCTCTTTCTTTATCATCAAATTTCAAGATAATTATTTGGACATTAATTTTTTTTTTTTAAATGAACAGATCGTTTTCTAACCCTACCATAAACTCCAAAGATTTTACTAGTTAAATCGATTAATAACCAAGTCTTTTTAATTGAATTAATTAACACCCACAATCAACCATACAAAGGTTTTATATCTACTTAACTTAAGATAATGCAAGACCACTCATTCCCTGGTTCCAGACTCGAAAACAGCCAAATATTTCTATATTTTCTTCTTTTATTTTTTATAAATTTCTGGAGGCTGAAGACTATCCTATATGCTAAGCATGTCACAAGAAAACTGATAAAGGGGTCACATTCAACAGTTGAACGAAGAGACAAAATGAAAAACTCTATGCATGTAAATCTTTTACAAAAAGCATACGACATATGCATGTGTCGGTGTGCCTAATTCTAATAATGCTGATACATCTCCTTCCATAATACATTAGCCTCAAAGTGATGTCCACACTCAATTTAGATGTGGAATTTATTTAACACAATGACTTTGAATGGCTCGAATGATGGCAACACATGTTGGTTTAAAACTCAGAGATCTTAAACGTCAAAATATGTTACCAACGATACCTATATCAGCAGAAAGCACAAAAAATATGTTAGTTGGTGTATTATATGTAGTTGATTGAACTGATGAATCGTATTGTTTACCTGGTTTTCTGTTCACACGCAGCAGGAGATAGGAAATAGACCCTAATTGTCTCTTTTCCATCAGATATATTTGGGCTTATCTTTGCCAATAAGATAGCTTATAGATGAAAACATTTCATCCTATCTGTTTTTTTCCTATCCTGATAGGTCAACAGTCTCTATTCATGGTCCATCATCACCAAGGGTTCTCCATGGTTGGACTCCTTCACAATTAGAATTCCTACATGTCATAGGCCAGGCCCATTATATATCCATTAGGCCATTTCTGAGGCCCAAAGTCCAACGAATCAAGTAGACTTCGTCTAAATTTTAGTGCCTTTTACTAGAATCCCTTGGGTCCTTAAAGCAAGAAAAGTTGTTTTTGAAATTTAATGGAAAGTTATACAATGAATTTGCTGTATTAGTAAATGATAACAAATCTTTTCTCCTCATGGGAACTTTTCTTTTAGACGTTTGTTTCCTTTCCTCCTGCTACCTCATTAAAACAAGGGAAATGTATTCTCTAGGTTTTCTTTCTCTCATTTTTGCCAATCAAACAGAAAGAAGAAAACCAAATTTGCTCCTATCAGCTATCTTTATTCCATCTTCCCTTCAATTTTATTTCCTTCCCCCCTTGACATCCAAGCTAAGAGTCAAGTGATCAAAAAGAACAGAGAAATTTATTACTGCTGGACAATTGAATGTTTTAAGTCATAATTAAAAAAAAAAAAATGCCAAATACCAGTATTGCCGAAGATCAAGCATTCTATGAAGATGGATAGAAGCCAGCAGCATATAGTTAGGCATGTCAAAAGCATTTTAAACAAAATGCACTGGCGTTGCACATCGACTATTATATAAAAACATTGTCTACAAATATTGTCAACAAAACCAAATGGATCTTCAGGCAGCAATCTATAAAAGAGACTTCCCGTTACATGAATTAATCTCCCCCCTACCACAAAGTGAAATAAATTTATCCTTATATAACAACAGAGGACATTTCTCTGTCAAATTTGTACCATCGTAAGCTTCTTTAAGGAACACAGTACTCCTTGCACCTTTATTAGTGATGTAAAACATTCCATGATACTTAATCAAACAAAGCAATAATTTATGTGGTAATAGATACTCAGAATGAAATGCATCCAATTGTGCAGATGTCATTCTCTTTTCCATAGTCAAACTGAGTAGTTCATGAAGCACAGCCACCACTCTTTTTCGAGCTTTTGGATCTGCTAATTCAAATCTCCTAGCATTCAAGTACGGAGAAGGGAATTCCATTCTTTGCCACCTCTGAAGTTCTTCAAGATATCTCATGTTTGGCCTAAAGCCAGAGGGAAAACACATCTTAAATGCATTGGAACCAGAATAGTTACCATCTTTTGTGATCCGAACCCTCTTTTGAGCCCCATTAGAATGTAAAACTCCCTCGCGTGCCAATCTTTCCTCTCGAGCAGTAACAGCCAACGAAGAATCCCAATTTTCCAAATGAATATAAGCTTTTCCTCTGGTATCTTTGACAGTAAAAAATTCCTCATACTTTGGGAGAAATGTCTTCTTAAAATCTCGAGGCAAACCCAATTCATATTCTATGAATTCGACCTTTTCTAGTGGTATCCTACAATCAACTGACATCATTAACAACTTCCTTAGATTCTTAACCAAAATGGGTTCCATCAACTCTCTCGCTTCATCCTCTTCCTTGGAAATCTTTTCAGCCTTTTCAGTAAGTGTAACAAAAGGAGGGTTTCTGTTACTTCCACCACCAACATGGAATATCGAAGGGTATTTCTCAATGGCAGCCATGAAGTTCCATTTTTTAACAAACCCAACTTCCTTTTCGAGGTCCCGGAGAAGGAGAGATTTTTTCTTCTGTGATTGGATGATGGATTTCAGTTGTAGGATTAAAGATGGCTTCTTCTGTAAGTCCATTACTCTGTCCAGTTCCGGAACTCTGTGATATATTTTCTTTGCAGGTCTCCATCCTCTGCTTGATTTTTGCTTCATTGGCACCCGCATGGAACATGATTTTTGAAATGGAGTCGGAGATGACAATGCATATGAACGCAAGAAAATGGATCTACTGTACATTATATCAGTGCAAAATGATCAGTGAGACAAATCGTCGAACAGTTGGAGCGCGTGGACCGTATCATCACATGCAATCAATTATCTCACGTTCCCAAGAATCTGAATCGGTTCTCATACGTAAACAAATTCTGTTTAGTATTATCTGCTTAAAAACACCATCAGTAAAAAACCTTGGGACCGCTGCGAGCTGAAGCCAAGGATGCTGCGGGGCAAGAAGCGAGGTCTAGTAGACGAATCCTATAGCGGTAGAAATTCAAAAAGCACGTGCGTCGCGCATGATGTAATTTTGGGGTTCCAATTTTCCAATTCATTTATCGGGTTGCCGAAATTTTCGTATTTTATGAAATAAGAATATAATTTATGACAATCCTTATTCTTCTTCTACTTGTTCAGGAACACAAATTCACCAGCTTAAATACATGGCAAATTTATAAGTCGACAATAACAAGAAGCAAATATCTCTAGGGTTTTGTTTTAATCATTGATTTAAACCAATAAATCAAAATACATTTGATTTGGTACAGTAATAGTGGTGATGTAATTGCAGGCTCATTTAAATTTAACTTCATGAACTCTTTCTTAGAAATTCACTACAAGCGCTAGCTTGTTGCCGACTTCTAGGAATTCCCGTCCTTGGAGCTTCCATTCCATTCGCTACAAATCAAATTAAATACCACATCAAAATCAAAACCCTCCCCAACTTCTTCTTCTTC
>JAXCLQ010071205.1:35144-66402 GCA_035584115.1 Cedrela odorata
AAACAAACAAACACACAATATTTAAAAAATAATAATAATGACTAAAATTTAAAGAGCACAAACACAATATTTGAAATATATAAAGACTACAATTTAATTATCTCTAATCTATAATTAATTAGTGGGTGCTGGCTGCTCAAAATGCTTTTATAATTAATTTCAAAGTTAAAAATTATTCTCAAATTGATCCTAAATTTTGAAAATTTATTAGTTATTTTTAGATTTTCAAATCACGTTTTAATAAACAATATTATGCATCTACTCTACTGTATTCTCAAGCATCTGCTCCATTTCTCTCTCTCTCTCTCTCTCTCTGCTCAGCTCAATTATCTTCTGACTCAATGATTATATGTTCATGTCCCGATTCATTTAAAAACTTTTTGGTCGCTTTTAATGGTCGTGGTCGTTCTACGTTTACTTTACATTTGTCAGACGGTCCTTAATAAACAGTTTTGTGGAATTTGATTGCAAGGCTAGAGAATAAATTTGTTCAGCCATTATATATAATTTGAAACCATTACTTGTCTATTATATCCCTAGCGTTGTTCATTTCATTTGATTGATTGCTTGCTTGCTTTCTTGAAAACGTTCTCAATGGATTTACTGTTCTCTTTTCCGGTTGTATTTATTAAATTAGAGGTGAAAAAATGTGAAATTTTAAGGGATCAAAAAAAAAAAATTGAGGTCCATCAACAAACTGTCTTATATTATGTAAATCATCTACTCGTAATGTTTGTCCTTCCATTTTTAAATAAAACTATATAGATATAATGCCAACTCTCCATGGATGCTGCAACGTGAATCTCGCAACAGAGATTACAAGATTGTATTCACCTTTAGGGGTTTTATTTATTTTTAATTTATTTTTATTGTCATTCGCTAATTCTGTTATATTTCCCAAATTTATTAAATGCAACATAATACTTGGGATGTACAATAGACGACTCTGTAGACCCATATGTTACACCTGAATATACCATAGCCCTGTCAACAAATCTGGACGTATATTGAATATATTGTTGTAAGTTTCATGTGAGGCATATATGCAGGCCCCTATCATTGCTCGCAAGATCGAAAACCAGAGAGATTGTCCACCAATGTATGCATACAAGCTAATAAAGGTACGCTACAATAGTTTCCAACATTAATGTCAAAAAAAAGGAAAAAGAAAAGAAAACCCTTGAATAATAATACCAACACTGGCAACCTCACAGCTTTTCCCAAGTCTATAAAACTTCACTCTCGAATAATTCACTTTTACAATCATTAACTGTCAAGTGAGGGCAAGAAAATGATACAGAGACAGGGGGACTGGAGAGAATTACCTACCTATGTCTTACGAGGAGGCGAACTGCTGCTGCTGCTGTTGCTACTGCTTCTTCCTCTTAGAGGCCTATACATAAATCACTTCCCATCAGTAAAAGCTGAATAAAAAACATAACAAGCTGAACCTAATCAAGTTAATGCTACCAAGAAACCAAGCTGTCACAGAAAACTCTTGAGCAGGAATAAGTTTTCCAGATGAAACAGTCAAAACACAAGGAGAGAATTGATTTTTCTACATTTACATATTCATCTCCCAGAGAGAATGAATGTTTTGTGAGTGGAGATGATATATTCATTCATTGAACAGACCCCATATCGAAAAAAAGGAGAGCAAACCAATTGCATCATCTCTGGACATAACCTACTGTTAAAATGCCAATCATGCATAGATCTGATTTTCCTTCTGGTTCTGGCTGGGATATTTTTGCCATAAACCAATATCTACTTTTTTGTTATCAATTTCAACTCCCACTTAAATATTTTTTATAAATATAATATTATTGCGAAGACTATCTACATAATCATGGTTCCTCCAGAAATTAATTTTTTAAGAGAATGTTGTGCGCAAATACAGTTGTTTCATTTACCTTGTGTTATTTGGCCTTCTATGTCGGGAACTTCAGGAATTCAATGGTACATTTGTTAGCAAAATATAGATTCCACATGGGATTGAACCAACCCTGAATTTAACTTTACTTCTTTCCACTCCCCTGACCACAACATCCCCACCCCCAATTCTCAAATCTCTCCTTTGAAGCCAACATATGGTGATATGGAAACTATGAAAATCTAATAGTTCAAGCATTTAAAACAACAAATAATCCACAATAAATCATTCAAAAAGGAGAAAATCAGTGATATTTAACAAAATAATCAAGATTCTTGTTGGTTGCATGAAGGTGTAAACATATATGCACATGTATCTTAATGAATTAACATATAGAAACAAAAATCAATATGGAAATACAAATAATTTGCCAAACATATGTGTAACAGACAGATAGATAGAACAAAAGTCAGATAGAGAGAGAGAATTACCTTCTAGGACTACGACTCCTTGATATCCTTCGAGGTACCTGCTACAATGTTGATAGATGAAGTCAAAGATTAGATACCAAGTAAGAAAACTTTTTACTAAAAGCAAAAACAACAAACACACACCTTGCGCGGACTAGGAGATGAGGAGTAGGATGATGACCGCCCACGTCTTGCAGTTGCAGCAGGCCCTCGCCCTCTTTTAGACACAATCACCACAAAAACATACATTGTTAGAAAGGATAGAAAGTGATGAGAAAATAGTAACAAAAATTTAATAAAAGGTTCAAGTTTGTTAGTATGTTGCAGATTAGACATCACAATGTGGAAATTACAAGCTCAAATGTTCTTAAAGAATAAAATGAACACAGTAGTAACATAACATTGCTATCAACTTCCGCAACAGAACAGAGAAAATATACCCACAGATGCTATTCAGATAATCAGATCTTACCTCCTTGGTGAAAGAGATCTTGAACGAGAGCGCAAAGGCCTACGAATTGGAGAGCGACTGCGTCTACGTATTGGAGACCTTCTAGGAGGAGAACGAACTCGTCTTGGGGGTGAACTGAATGAAACAAATTTTGCTTATAAGACAAGCACCAACTAACATGAATATAGGACACAGCAATTTATAAGAAACTGATACATGAATGCTAGAATTCTATCCATTTTTATAGCAACAAGCACAGCTGCACATGTCACTCTAAGCCAGAACATGCCAATTTAAGAGTACAAAGTTAAATCCAACCATCGAGTTTGGCAACAATATACTATATTCTAGCTGTTGCCCTCATAACAAAGAGACGGAATCAGTTTTTATTTTTAAAGCAGTTGGTTCATTGATTTTCCGTACACAATTCCGGATTTTTGAGTGTAACATGTCCCATTCTCTTCGCAATCTTCTTACCCAAGTCAATGTCACAAGCAAAGCAATCTTCTTATGCCAATAAATTTCACTAGCAATGCTGTCAATAGTCTATTTTACACCTTGTTCATAGGTTGCAATCACCACATATAAAATTTTAAACCATCCAATTTTCTAGATCTTACAAATTTAATCAATCAGTAAATTACCGGCGCCTTGGAGGAAGAGGAGAACGTCTACGGACAGGACTACCACGCATTCTTCGGGGAGAGGCCCTATAAGAACAATAATTAGTCAAAGGTTTTAACACAATTCCATGCTAAACAAGCAAACATTAATGAATGAAATTAGAAGCCAACCTTGCAGGGGATCTATGTCGTCTTGGGGGGGAGGATGGTGAACGACCTCTAGGTGGAGAAACGAGTCTCCTCCTGGGAGGGGTATCACCTCGGCGATAAGGTGATTCTAGTCGACGACGTCCAGGAGACCCTGCACGTCTACGTGGAGGGGAATCTGGTGGTCTTCTAGGAGATCCACCTCTTCTAGGTCCAGGAGATCTCCTCCGTGGTGAGGGCGGTGGCTTCCGACGAGGAGAAGCTGTTATAATATGACAAAAAAATATATGTTATTTTTCAAGGTACTCCAAATAAATGCAAGCATCATATAAAATTGATCTCAGTAAGTGGAATACGTTCTCTTGGTAGCTTTGGCCCATCCTTCTCCATATCAGCATTGACATTGTCAGTTCTGGAACCATCTCTCTTTAAAGAAGCTGCAACAGGCTTTGAGGGCGGTGAAACCTTTTTCGGCAGAGACAACGTAAATGTTGCATGAACAACATTCCCATCAATTTGGGCCTGCAATAAGCAATTAACAACATCAGTTTCCAAACAATCAAAATTCTTAATAGAAACTAATTTTACTCCCAAAGTTTAGTTAAACCTACACCATCCATGTACAGTTGTGCCTTTTCAGCATCGGCCCTTGTCTTGAACCGTACATACCCACTTCCTCTTGGAAGATTAACCTGATAATGCATAACAAATAATTAGAGCAGGGGAAACATATATATTTTGGCACCATAACAGAATTTGTATAAACATACAGCACGATCCATAACCAGCTCCACATCTACAACTTCACCAAAGTTACCTGCAAAATCACAGACGAAAACAAGATGAGAATCATCACAACCAAATAGAATAATCGATTACTGGAATATTAGCTTTAACAAAAGATAAGGTTCCTTCAATAAATTGATTGTATGTTTACAGTAAAATGCACATTTCTTGTCTGTTTGCTCTTAACATTCATTTATCATATCTAAAGCAAGCATAGCAGCAGCTGACAATGACCACAAATACTATAGCTCAAAAAGGCCAATCTTAAAAAATAACAAATAAAATTCGTCTGAATAAATTCTCCATAGCAAACTATAGTTTACAAGTATATAAACAGACATTCGAAATATAGAAAAATGGAAGCACTGTGCAAATACAGCAACCCAAACTATAAAATGTAGAATCATATTACAACCACCAGGAGGCAAAAATGCAACACCAAAGATTATAAAATAAGTGGATAACTTACTGAATATTTCTTTTAGATGGCCTTCATTCACATTCCTGCTGAGTGAGTCAACGTAGAGAACAAGAGAATCATTTTCGATAGAAGCTTTCCTGAAACCAGTTATAAGTGTAGATAAAATGTAAGCAATGTGCAAGGACAATTAGGGGGCTGAATCTTGATCTCGTGGGATTTGAAGCAAAGATATGATAGGCAGAGAATATTAAACTGTATAAATAACTCTAGGGAAAATTTCAGGGCAGCAAAATAAAAACAAAGCTTTTAAAGAAAAAACTGTAGACTCTAGCATATGCATAATCTGAACTCGTGTAAACCATGAAAAGTACAGTCACACCTTAAATAGAAAATGTCTGTCACAGGCTACTAATTCAAATTTAAAAAATAATTAAAAAAACTTAATACATGATGATACAGTGAGAAGGAAAGTAAATCACAGCTTAAATAGATTATAAAAAGAAGAGTCAAATGACAAACAAGTCCATGGACAATACAGTTAACAGGTTGCTAGTGTTTGCTAGTCACATTCCTAAACTACATATACAAATTGGCAGTAAATCAATTTTAGTCAAAAAGGAGGACATTACTTGGGCATTGTTTGATTAACCACCAACAGACACTTTTTCGCTCTCAAAAGTGAATAAGCAAACAGTATTAGTATGTTACACATTTTAAAAGTACTTATCTAGAAGCAAAAAGGACAACATTTTGTTTTTTAGCAAATGTGAAAAGCTTGCTGCTTGCAAAATATTCACTTGTTGAAACCTGAAATCAAAATTAGTAAATCTCTAAGTTTGCTCCAATAACCTAAATCCATATTTTTGTGATCTACACTTAGGGTCTGTTTGGGAGTGCTAAGAAAAAAACCCAAAAAAAAAAGCGCTTATGCATTTTAGCACTTTCTAAATTTTTTTTTTATTAAAATGCTTAACGATATCCGTAACAGTACTATTTTCGTTAGTATGTGATTATATACAAATTTAAAAATCACCTTTATGCTAACTAAATTTATTAAGTATTTATATAAAGTTAATAGTCAATCACATGGATAAGTATAGTATTGCAAAACGGGCACTTAAAAGTATTAAATTCTCACAAATGAAAAAATGTTTAGACAACTACCTCGCATACTTTATAGCAGAAAAATAAAAGTCATATTTAAAAAACATAAAAACTAGAAAGCCGAACCAAACACTGGCTTACACAACATCCTATAGCTTTCTTTAAACAAAAACTTAAATATTCAAGTCATCTTCAAAAATCAAAATTTTAAATCAAACTACTAATTTTGAACATTAAGTTTACCTTGGGGGTGGCGAAGCTCTCTTGGACGGAGGAGGTGGGGACCGACCTCGCCGAGCTGAAACAGCAGGACTGTCGAAAGAAAACGAATATTTTTTTACATAAATACATGCTTCGACTAAACTTGAAAGTGCAAGTATTTGAAGAACAATGCCTGCCATTAAAACCTAAGCCTAATCAATTGTAGCTTACAAACTTTTAAATTTCAGTTCCTGTACTTCTAACAAGTGTTATATTTTATCATGAAATTTACTATACTTGTATTTTATCAAGTATTTGTTATATTTTCTCGTCACATTTTAAGTTGTATTAGTAAGACGAAATTGTAATGTGAAATGCTACACTTGAACTATTAAGTCACGTCATGGGCCCCATTTCATCATTAATCAGCAAAAAAATAGGTATAAAAATCATGAGAAGCATGAAATTAACATAATTTGCCACTAATTATGGGTACACCATTTTACAAGAAAATTATTCTAAACGAAAGGGTAAACTCACCTTTTATTGAGCTGCGGAGGAGGGCTGCGGCTGCGGCTGCGAGAGCTGACACTACGCGAAGGAGAAGAAGAGGAAGATAAGGATCGGGAGCGAGAGAGGGATCTGGACCGGGAGGAGCGGGAGCTGGAATGGGAGTCGGAGCGAGAGTACGAGCGTGAACGGGACCGGGAGGACGAGCCGGAAACTGACCTTGACCGTGGCGAGCGACGGCCTCTCGGCGGATTCGCCATTGGTTGAGCGGAGTAGAGAGCAGATAAGAAACCCTAGATAAACCCACAATTCAATTTAGTGGACCAAAAAAATAGCAGAAAGAAGAACGAATTTCTTTTTAATTTAGCTGTAAGAAAATTGATAATAAAGTAAAAATGAAGTCGAATAATATAGTGGGCCTGATTGGGCTGCATTCAACAATACGAATTTTAATAATTTTGTTATTAATAGGCCCAGGCCCATTTATAAAACCGTTTTTTACTATCAAATTTTTTATAAAAAATCTTTTTTATTTACAACTGTATAATTATACAATTTTATAATTATACAATCGTATTTAATTATAATTATATAATTATATAATATTATATTTGATAATCTACTGTATAATTGTCTAATTTAATTATAAAATTAATTATTTTAAATATAGAAATAGTATGAAAATAAATTTTAATTACTAATAAATTATTAAATTTTAAAATATATATTATAGACTTAAAAAATATAGTATAATTTTTATCTACAACATGCTAGAACAATCCAACATTGTTTTTTTGATGGCATATGAAGGAGGCGCTATCAAAATGAGAAATTTTTTTTTCAAAATAACAAATATTATCTCAAGTACATTTCAAAACTTTGAATGTCGTAAATTAAAAGCTCACGAGGTACTTGTGGTTGTTGTGTTTGACTCCACTCTCTTAAATAATATCGCACACCGCGATATGGTGAAATAATATCTTTTTTGTAATTATAAAAATTTTAAAAAATAAATAAATTTATTTAATTACACTAATTCTTACCCTTTAAAATTTAAACTGTGTAATTGAAGAAGTTCAATTACACAAATTATATGATTAATTGTGTAATTAGACAGTTTGACATACACGTCAAAATTATATAATTATGTCCAATTACACGATTTTTTAATTACATGTCTTAAATTTGTTTAATTTATAGGACGATTTGATATTATTTTTTAAATATTCTTTTAAAAATATATTCATTTATGAATTACGAGGAAAGAGTGTTATATATTAATAACCAAACATTTAAATGACATAACTAAAAACAATGTCTCATTTATCAATGAGAAATAGTTTATATATTGTTAATTTATATTTCTAATATCGTTGTAAAAATATATGCATCGGCTTGTAATCCTCCTCTCAACCACAGAATTAATCCAAAACCACAAGACCAACATCTAAAAGTTATAACTACAATTAAAATACCTAACAAAATTTCTGATCAGACGGTTCCAGAGATGAGACATCACAGTTCTTAAAATGAACAATCAACACCATACGCATTTCCCACCAACACACGTTCTACGTGGACCATATATATAAAAAAAAAAACAAATACCTTACTTTACCTCTTATTACGATGTGTCATACTTCGTACTAGTTTTGGCTTTCATGGTTGGTTTTGTCCCGTACAAAACCTCGCCCTTCTGCTTTGCATATAATGCAAACTTGAAATCTCTGCCGACTTATCAACTGATTCTTGCTCCAATTGGGCACTTAACTGACGAGTTTCTGTCTTCAAATTAAGCCAATCGGTTTCCTCTCCTTACTTCACCGCTTTACCAACTTTTTCGCTGCTGATTGGCAGTGAGTTTTCTTCTTCTTCTTCACCCTTTAACTCTAATATGTTGTACGGTTTTTTCATGCATGAATGGCAATGTTACTGTTTCTATCCGTAAAAACCTGCCTTTTGCTACCTGGGTTTGCTTCCTCTTGTTTTTTGTTGTTCTGGGTAGTTAATTTGCATGTTTTTTTAGCCTGCTTCTTGAGATATTATTATCTGTTTATTCACTTTCTTGTGCTTGATTGCTGCTTTAGACGGTAAGTTTCACTAAATGGGAGCCATATTTTTAAAATCTTGAATATCCTTGGAAAGAGATTATCAGTTTAAAAAATTAAATTCATTTTCATATATTTAGCATACGGTGGAAATAATTTTACGTTTTTTTTTTTTTAAATTCCTTCTTCGTCCTCTCTTTCTGGTAACTGCAAAATTTTGCTAATTTTTGTTCTGCGGTTTATTAAAGTTTGCGTGCATTCGCTTATGGTTTTGGAATTAGAAGCAAATTTTAATTAGAGATCTTGTGTACCAAAAACCTCCCCATTATATCAGTAAATTATAACTTAACAAAAGGGAAGTGTTTGGATAAATTGTGGATAAACAAATGATGAATGTGAATGTGTAATATTACTGCTTCTGGCGAATGGTGCAGGATATATTGTTCTCATAAAATGATGTAGAGTAGTTGAGGTCCTTGAGGACTGAATTAGATTTTGGAAAGTTCTGGCAGATTTTGTTCTGTTGACCAAGATTGCATTGAATCATCCATTCAATTGTTTTTTGTAAGTTTTGTTTTGGGCCAGTGATAGTACATCTTGGCTTATGCGTGGAATAGATTACTTTGTCGATTGTTATTTCAAGCTTTCAATACCTATCAAATTTACTCTATTTTTTTCAAATCTTTCTTTCTTTGTGATATCGTTTCGTGAACCTTTTTTTTTTTTTAGTGAATAGTTGTTCTTAATTCATTTATTGGACTATTTCTTAGGTAGTCTTCTTAATGGATAGGACCAGACTCAATATACGGGCTCGCTGCTCTGGTTCAACACCATCGGAAGAATCAGCTTTGGACTTTGAAAGAAACTGTTGCAGTCATCCTTATCTGCCTTCATTAAGTCTGCCAACGCTTCAACCTCTTGCTTCAGCTGGACAGCACTATGAGAGCAATGCCGCTTACTTCTCATGGCCTACCTCTAGCCGACTAAGTGATGCAGCTGAAGAGAGGGCTAATTATTTTGCTAATCTTCAGAAAGGGGTCCTACCCGAAACTCTTGGTCAATTGCCTAAAGGGCAACAAGCAACTACATTGCTAGAACTCATGACTATCAGAGCGTTTCATAGCAAAATCTTGCGATGTTATAGTCTTGGCACGGCTATCGGTTTTCGTATTAAACGTGGTGTGTTAACTGACATACCGGCTATTCTTGTTTTTGTTTCCAGGAAAGTTCACAAGCAATGGCTCAGCCCAGTCCAGTGTCTGCCCACTGCACTAGAGGTTAGTAAAGGATGTTCATATTGAGGGGGTCGGGATTTGTCCCTGTGCCCATGATATATCTTCAATTCTTTAATCAGGGACCAGGAGGAGTATGGTGTGATGTGGACGTCGTAGAGTTCTCTTATTTTGGTGCACCCGAACCAACTCCCAAAGAACAGTTATACACAGAAATTGTGGATGATTTGCGTGGGGGTGATCCATGCATCGGCTCAGGCTCTCAGGTATTCTGAAGTTCCCCTGCAGACTTTCTGTTCTTGATATATCACTAATAGCTGTTTCTCTCTGTAAATGATGCCTGTCTAAGCTATGATCTTAATTTAAGTTTCATGTTATTTTTATTTTCTGATGAACTTCTATTATCACCCATACTTCTCTTCTGATAATAATACCATACATTTTTGCCTGTGCTTAGGTAGCAAGCCAGGAGACCTATGGAACCCTTGGCGCTGTTGTCAAGAGCCAAACTGGCAATCGACAAGTTGGTTTTCTCACAAATCGGCATGTTGCAGTGGACTTAGATTACCCAAATCAGAAAATGTTTCATCCTTTGCCTCCGACACTTGGACCTGGGGTCTATCTTGGTGCGGTTGAGAGAGCAACTTCATTCATCACAGATGACCTTTGGTATGGCATTTTTGCTGGAATAAATCCAGGTAAGAAGGTTTCAAAGTGTTTGACACCTTGTCCAATAGTTTAAGCTTTTGTTTCAAAGTAACTCAACAAAAATATATGTATGAGTAAATCTATCGTTAAGGTTTGGAGATAAACTTGGATGGTTCGCCGTGAACAGATGAAATATAAACTCAATTATTGTGTACTCGAGAATTTGATATCAGCATCTTCATAAAACTTTTTTGAAATTTTTTACTTTTCAACCGTTTTACTGCTTTTGATCATTTATGCTGTTATAGTGATTCTAAATAATCTCGGTCACTTTTACTTTTATGTATTTGACATTTTTTCACAATTGTTTAGCAATAATGTTTGTGCATCCTGACCCTAACAGTTTGACTTGCTATGATTTGGTGAATCCACAGAGACATTTGTGCGAGCAGATGGGGCATTCATCCCTTTTGCTGATGATTTTGACATGTCCACTGTTACTACATCTGTGAAAGGCTCAGGAGAGATTGGTGATGTCAAGATTGTAGACTTGCAGACTCCGATAAGTAGCCTCATAGGGAAGCATGTAATGAAGGTTGGAAGAAGCTCTGGCCTGACAGCAGGAACTGTGTTGGCCTATGCCCTCGAGTACAATGATGAGAAAGGCATATGCTTCTTAACTGATTTTCTCGTTGTGGGTGAGAACCAACAGACTTTTGACCTTGAGGGAGATAGCGGAAGCCTTATATTAATGAAGGGTGAGAATGGTGAGAAACCACGGCCTATTGGGATCATTTGGGGAGGGACTGCTAACCGTGGCCGGCTTAAGTTAAAAATCGGGCAACCTCCGGAAAATTGGACTAGTGGGGTTGATCTTGGTCGCCTTCTCAACCTCCTTGAACTTGATCTCGTCACAACTGATGAAGGGCTTAAAGGTTAGTGCTATCTAATTTTTCTCCTTGTTCGTGTCCTCCATATGTGTGTGAGACGTGAGTGATGCTAGATTTTTAATTCTTTTATAAAGAAAAAGAAACTAATTGAACATGATAAGCATTGGTTAAAATGTAGAGACAACATAACCGAGTTTAATGTAAACAATGAATAGATAAATGGACATGAATGGATGAACTGACTAAAAAGATATTTACAAGATTATATTCATATCATATCTACGTATTTCTGTTACTATCAGTCGCGGTGCAAGAACAAAGAGCTGCCTCAGCGACGGCAATCAGCTCTACTGTAGGGGATTCCTCGCCCCCTGATGGAATGCTTTTGAAAGACAAAGCTGAAGACAAATTTGAGCCTCTGGGTCTTCAGATTCAGCATATCCCTTTAGAAGTCGAACACTGCAGCCCAGAGCAAAATCCATCACTAATGGAAACCAAGTTTCTTTTGGAAGATGGTGCCAACGCCGGTCCCAGTGTCGAGCATCAGTTTATTCCGAGCTTCACTAAGCGTTCACCCCTACATCACTACAATCCATCAGATAAAGCAGTTTCAGAGAATCTTGCTTCGCTAAGGAATGGCTGTGACGAAGATATTTGCTTTTCGTTGCAGTTGGGTGACAATGAAGCTAAGAGGAGGCGTTCGGATGCTTCAACCAGCTAGGAAGAATCAAAGTAAACTGAATCCTTGGTTCAAGATGGTAAGTTACTCAATTTGCATTAGGAAGATATCATGTTAATAGTGGCTAACAACAGGCAATGACTTAAAATACTCTGGATGTTAATTTTCCTTGTCAGTTTGGGTAGTTAATAAATGTATGTTGGGCTATTAAGAAATGGTGGATGTTAAACTTCTAAAAACAACGAGTAGCTCTATATTTGACAATGTATTGCCAGTAGTTCCTAATGCATGCTATGAAGAGCATACACTTTTCTGAGAGATTACATAGTTTATCTGGCATTTTTGTCCTTGTGTTTTTTAAATTAAGTCGAAACACAATGCTTTATGGTTACATTAAGTTACTGGGATTTGGGTTGTATATATATATATATATATATATATATTTCTAATTCAAAAGCTAAGTAGTTTGAGTAGTCATGAATTTCCGGCCGCAGTCACGTCTGTGCTAAGGTCAGCTATAAGCACCAATTTTCGGAAAGCATTTTTGTTTCCTTTTATTTTGTAAAACAAGTGACAATCAGGCTACAACATTTTGCATGTATTAATAGAAAAAAAAAATTGTAGGTAACAATAATATATTAATGTATAATAGGCAATGACTCAATAGTCATAATTTTTAAAAAATAATTATTGACATAATAATCTTAATTTTATTAAATAAATAATATATCAATGTTGTAGTAGATCATTTTATTCAGAGCTTTTCACCCATTAAAATTTTAAATTAAATAATTTGTACCACCTAATTTAATTGGTAAAATTACTCGTCATAATGTATAATATATTTAAAATTAAGTTTTATTTATATTAATAAATAAAATTAATAATTATTAGATTATAAGCAATAATTAATTAATGAATTGAACATCAAATTTAACCCCATGCATGAATTACATAAAAATATATCCATGCAATATTAAGAATGAACATAATATTGGAAGAATTAAATCATTAATACAATATTAAGAACCTTACTTCAATTATGAATGATCATACAAGTTCTTGATGATCAGCTAGATCAAACGGCTGCCGGTCGGCTGGCGACCAATCATGATCATGATCATCATAAGGCATAGAGATCAGCAAGTTCCTCCAATGAATCCAGGATAAGATTTGGATCAGCATTTTCAAGCATCCACAAAAGATGATCAAAGAGAACAACTTCACACTTAACCAAAATAAACTCTCCATGTTTTTGCTTTGATTTTTCAATGAGTGCATTCAACAGAGGATGATTTAAATACTTGGAATTGATAACATAACGTTTTCTTGTACTGCCAACAAAAATTGTTTCACAATTTCCATTTCCCTCTTGCTTCATGTGATGATCACCCCATATTTCATGATTTCTTGTTGATTTGGACCTCAAGCTGCTGTAAGAAGATGATCTTCCTAGTTGCCTTGACAAACTCTTGCATTTTCTTAGTATCAAACTGATTTTTTTCATGGATATTTTCTCGAGAAAAGAGAAAGAAAATGTTGAGAAAGATGAGATCCAGAGAAGGGGGGAGACTTGATTTACACTCAGATGGAGGATGGTACTTAAGAGGTATAAGGAAGAGGTGGTGGGTGCAAAGTCATTATTTTCCGGTGCGAGAAAATTTGTGGCCAACCAAACATATTTATCAATGAATGACATACATCATTTCATCCTTTTATGAGTTCATGGTATTGTCGAGAAAATAAAATATATTATAATTTAGGAAACACAAAAGACATTCAAATTTTCGTCAATACAATTCATCAACCCAGAGTTCTACTGCCTACTATATAACCCATTGTTTTCAATTTTCACACTCATTTGAGCAAAAGAAATAATCAAGTTAAGTTTGTTATCATATTAAATTAAATCTAAAAAAAATGTGGGTTTAATTTTTTTTTTTTATAATATATAAGCGAAATCTTATTTAATGAACGTATAAATAACGTGATATGTTTATTTATTTTATTTACTTATTTTTTAAATAATTTAACTAATTAGGCCTTGAGGGGTGTATGCATGGGCACTATAGATATGGCTTTCGGTTTGTCTTGTGGCATGATTTAGAGGCAATTTGGGTTCTTCTTCTTGAAGAAGATGATGGCGAATTTATTGGTCAAAGAGAGAATATTATGTAATGATTCAACTAAGGATACCGATCGTATCTAGCATAGAATATATGTCCACTCATGTCTTCTGTTATATGCCTAGTTTTGAAAAATATTAGAAGAATTCAACTCAAAAATGATTGCATAAAATTATAGAACATACAAAGTTCAAGAGTCTTGACATTAGAAATTAAAGGGCTATTACGAAATATATGAATTTAATTTAAAATTAATTATTAGAATTAAAATTTGTCATCTCAATTAAAAATTAATTAATGTTTAACTAATATTATGATATTATTAGATATTATCAATAATTTTTTTTCATATTAAAATATAAATTATATACATTAATTATGCTAACAAATTACAATAAAGCTCTAAATTTATTGGATAGGAGAGTCAAGTTAAGATGAATTGAAGGTTGTTGTCCCACAGGAATGGAAGTTGAATTTGTGCCTCCTCTTTTATGGCTAGGTGACAAAAAAAGTGAACGTGGACATTCACATGGCTAATTTGTGCATGAATGAATATTATGCTCTTTCTGTGCATACCCAATAATAATCTTTCAATTACATTGAATCTGAAATATTTTCCTAGTAACACACACACACACAGATGCATCTGCTGTTTCCTTTCCTTAGTCTTTTATTATTGTTATATTATCAAATAAAATAGCATATCCGAAGATTATGTAATACAAACTTTATAAGAAAAATAATTTGAGAGGATTAATCAATAACAATATATACATGCATTAAACCATAATGACCATAACAGCAATACCATTATCTATATATCCCATTCCATGGGCTGCCAATAGAATTTTCTGGTAAACTTAATAGTAATAGCGTTAAAATGAAATGAATTCTAGCTAAATTTCGTAAGAATCCCAGAAAACAAGCTCAGCGCAATAACTTTGTTCTGTTGTTCAGCATCTATCATCCCTACAGTTTCTATTGCTTCGTATTCTATCCTGTTTTTCCCATCTTTTCTTTCTTTTTTGCAAGACTATCCAAATCATGCAACTTGCCCCATTTCGGTCTGTCTGTCTATCTACCCAAATAACAGATTTTAATAAGTCTGAATCATTTGTATGAATAAAAGAAGTTATTATAGAATAATCTTGTAATGCTACATCAATTGATTTACTAATTTCTAGATTATGGTCAAATTTATTCAGTCTTGCAACTCAATTAAACTTTGACATAACCAACTCGCCTAACTCCAATTTGGCATATCCCAATTACTAAAGTTTTGAAACTGTTGCCCCAGAAATCAATACTTCAGCAACAAGTGCTACAAATTACTAATTTCCTAGGAAAATGATTGATGCATTAATGACTGAATTTTGGGTCCTACATGCTTATTTGTGGGATAGTGAAAAGGATAATGATACTACTTACAAATCAGCAAGAGAATGAAGCCAGTTTGCCAGCTTAGCTTTTAAGTGAAAACAGCTAGGATTTTCAGTTGCTTAGAAGCAAAAACATTATCTATCACATCAATGATGATATAAAACAGGGGGATAAAATTTGACCAATGGCCCATGATAAAGCAAAATCAACAACAAATTATGCTTTCAGTTATAGATGAAGACATCTTATCTTAAATTTGCACAAATTTGGGAAGCACTTTTGCTGGTTGCCTGTGTATTCACTGTATTTCAATTTGAACCAATTACTTTTACAATATATTTTAATAATGATAGGGTTCTTACGAGTTATTTGTGGAATGAGTATACAAATGATAAATTCATAAGTTAATTGAACTGTTAATTATTCCTAAGCAAAATCTGAAATTCGGTCAAAATAGAAATGAAAGAATTCTTCACCATGTAACCATGCAGCAATCAGCATTTTTGTCCCATCAGATATTTGATCGCAGGCCTTCCAATTTCGAACAACCACTGTACCAAGTGTGTAGTGTCCCAAATTGTTCACCAGCTTGATTTGGTAAAGAACTAGAAGATACATTCTCAGTTTGATTGACATTGCTATCAAATGTTGAAACGAAATAGCATCACATCTCCTTCCTGTACAATGTATTCTTTACCCTCAGATCTCAACTGCAAAAACCAAATGAGCTTGTTTAAGTCAATTTCCATGGAGGAAAAAATAAGTTCTATGTCTGCATGACATATATACATGTGGAGAGAAGAAAGGCCGCATTACAGAGTACGAAAAACCTTTCCCATCCAACAACAAACACAATTCTGTTGAATGTCAGATGCAAACCCAGGTCTATAGGGCCTACCAAAAAATGTCTGATTTTTAATCCGTAAATAACATATTTGCAAACTAAGCAAATACCGGCAGCAGTGTGAGTCACATTTCTTAAGATACAAAGACTAGGTCAAAACACGAAATAGAAGAGCACTATGAGGCTGGGAGTCATCCCATAGGTCTAGTAAAGTATTGTTGCATTCTGATCTTCTAGTAAAATATGTTATTCTTAACATTCAACCTGTGTGAATAAGCAAATTGCCCCATCCAAGAATTCGGGTTACATTTACAAGATCAATTTTTTATATTATAGAGCCGGATAATCAACTAGTGTCAGATGCTAATCAAACAGCACCCAAGGAGTATCAGTAGCCTTAGATATAAAATGATTCAGATATGGATCCTTCTTGAAGAAATATTCATGCTACATATGTATAGGATTTTCTATAAGCAAACAAGTGAATACTACATGTATGAGTTCTGGTGAAAATATCTATAAGAAGATAACATGTAATTCCCATAAACAGGTAGTGATAAAAGATTTAAGGCCAGTATACGAATTGTAAGATACTTCAACAAACAATAAAAAACCACTGGTTTCAGAATTCAGTCTAGTTCAACATTTTAACCAATACTTGTTATGCATTGATTATTGAGATAAAACCACAACAAAAATGGGTTACTGAAAGCACATGCTGAGAGATAGATGTGCTATCCTTTCACAATTTTTTTTAAAAAAATCATCTGCTATTTAAACGCACTGCTGCTAGACCTAGTAATATGCCATTGTCATTCATGTACATAGAACCAGATTTATACTACGTAAGACATAGATGGGGTATTATTTTAACTTTCAACGTATCACAACTCCAAAAACCTTGAGCAAATTTGGTTATATACGGATAAATATTTGGTTACCTCAACATGCCCTCGTCAAAAAGCTTGATAATATTTCCTATTAGAATGATTTGAGGATAAAAGTATAAGGATATAGCAATAACCAAAATAAACTACTTGACCAGCAATATTGTCCGCAAGATGCCACTAAATTATTAGGTTCTGCCCATGTCTCAATTGGACTTGTATACGACTACGGTCATTTCTTGCTCAAAAAACACAAATAAGAACTATACTTCTATGGATATTTAACAATCAGAATAACAGGTCAAAACTTCTACGTAAAATGCTTACTGTCTCAGCTCGAATGAAACCTTTCTCAAAGTCGGAGTGAATAACTCCAGCAGCCTGAGGTGCTGTCGTTCCTGGATAACCAGAGTAAACTTCAGACAATGATGATCTAAATTAAACAGCATTAATACAGTCCATCTCCAGGGCATAGCCGGACCAAATGTCCCATCAAAAGATAGAAAACAAGTAAAACTAAGAAAAGTTTTTTCTCTCCTCTGGTTCACCAAACAAATTCTCAGATAATTGGTGGTTCAATTCATATCTTGCAACTAAACTATAATACTAATTTTAGGTTTGTGCTTTGAAGCTAGTCAAGGTCCATATAAAATAAAGATATATATAGCAAAAACTGGGTTGTCACATGATGCATGTCAAGTATATCAATATCTAACAGAATCCAAGCTAACCTGCAAGTATGGTCCAGGCTTTTGTTTCCTGCAAAAAAACATGGAAGCAGTCTTTTTAATAAACTAATCAATATGGTGTTGAGGAAATGTAATTTTAACATTATCTTCCTCACCTTTTCGCCGGAAGTAAAGTATGTATGTAGGCCCAAAAGGCTATATGTTGCCCTGATAAGGTTCCCAAGGCCACTCTCACTGACACCAAGGGATTTCAAATATTCTACTCTCTCCTCAAGTGGAAGTTCAGTTAATTCTGCCTCAACCTGCAATTACAAATTTTTAGTCTACATGCCCAGTATGGAAACTACCAACTGCAAAGTCAGTATCATCAAACCTGTGCAGAAATTGTCACTAGCCCAGATTGCAAATCTGATGCAAGATTCTTCACTTTGTTGACATGGGGATTAATTCTAGGATCAGCTAGATCATCCTCTGCAACATTGGCCACATATATAACAGGTTTCATTGTAAGCAAGCAAAGATGCTTCATAGCATCCCTTTCAAAATCAGTTAAAGAGACGGATCGTGCTGGTTTTCCATCCATAAGTGCCTGCTGAATTTTTTCCAATGCAGCCTTTTCTGCTTCCTCCTAAATTAGAGAATGTTACATCATTAAATTCAAAAATCGCCAACTACACTCTTGCTTATACCATGAAATGACGGATAATAGTCCCTTAAAAAGTATTGAAAAATTCAGTTGACCTTAAGTTTAGATTGTGAATCTTTTGCCTTCCCTTTTTTGAGCTTCTCCATTCTCTTCTGAATTTGCATTTCTTGTAAGAGATACAATTTAGCTCTATCAGCTATTCATATCAAACAAGATATTGAAAAGGTTATCAATGATAAATTCAAAGATAAAAAGGCATGACTAATGCACATACAAATTTAAAGTACACTATCTGTAAGTTTCCTTTGGCATACCTGGTCCAGATCTGAGAAAACAAGCTCTAAGTTGATAACATCAATATCAGACTTAGGATCAACTTTGCCATTCACATGGACAATATCATTGTCTTCAAAACATCGCACAACCTAAAAGAATCAAAATAAACCTCTATTAGCTTACTTTGCGAACGAATAACTGAAAGTATTACCTTTCACTTAAAAAAAGAAGTGTTCCCATATGCAGCCAATTCAAGCAATTCAATCAGCAAAAAGAAAGTATATGCAAACCTAAAGTCAATGTAATTTCAAGAAGAGAAATGAAGACTCTGATAAAATATAGAAACAAATCACTAAAACTAGGAAAGATAACTAATGAAGTAGTCTCTTGTCCATCAAAAGACCAACGGAGCTGCTAAGAAAATATTATACATAAAAAAACCACCAGAACCCAAAAAAAAATGCTCATCCCAAAAAGATTAAATGAAAAAAGGAATCACAGATTAAACAACGTTTTCGTCTATTTCTGATTTACAATTTCTCTTCTTGAACAAAGTGATTACCAATATCAGAAAAAAATAACAAAAGACATCTTCAAGAAATGGCAATAGTTGTGGGATGCAAAGAACAAAACAGCTATACAATAAGATCAGTGTGAATAAGAACACACAAACCAGAAGAATGGAGTCCACCTCACAAATATGTGATAGAAATTAATTACCCAAACCCTGCAAAGACATAGTTTGAGAAAAATAACAAAAAGTAACACAGATGAAGAAAGAAAAATCAAGAAATTGAATCTGCTGGCACCAAAAAAGAACTAAAACTAGAGAAAGAACCAAAGCAGTGTCACCTCGCCTTGACTTGCACCCTTCACAAGCCCAGCTATGTCAACAAATTCTATAGATGCTGGGACAGCTCATTGAGATTTGCTGAGATCAGAAAGTACATGGAGTCGTGGATCTGGAACTGCAACAATGCCTACATTTGGCTCAATTGTGCAAAAAGGAAAATTAGCAGCTTGTGCCTTTCCATTCTCAACCTACAAAGAAAAACTGTTGTTTATCAATAACAGACAGCAGCAACAAGAAAAGTAGGAAAAATAAATCCACAATTGCAATACAAGAATGTAGTCAGTTGATCACATAAGAATAGAAGTTATCTTAAGTGTACACAGTAATAGATCCAACTGTCGGGAGCTGCTCTATTTCTGGTCTAAGATTTGTAGTACATGGAAACAAAAAGCCAAGGGCTATGCTCATTGTTGAGTATCAGAAAGATATCAGTAGTTTCATTAGGTGTCAAGTCAATCCCTTGTATGCTAATTTCCTATTTCCAATAATTCAAGCTCACTAAAAGCCATAAGCTAGAAAGAGAGCGTGGAAAAAATGTTGCAGAAATTAATCTAAGTCATCGTACATCATTAACAATTTACGCATTTGGAGACTGTTAAAGTAAAATTGAAAGATTCTAATCGGTGATAAATGAATAAAATGATTTCTCCACTTGCATTAGAACAGAAACTAGATAGAGTAACCATATAATTAGTTCAAAAAACAGTCAACAGACATGAAGTTTAAGAATTCAACTTATTATCCTTCATTTTCTCAGCAACCAAACAACTAACTTTTCCAGAGAGAGACATACGACATCGTTGAAGATAGTGGATTTGCCGACATTAGATAGCGCAACTCTATAGAACACAAACTAGATAGTGTAACCAAATAATAGATATCAATTTTTTATATTAAAAAATAACTTATTTTCCTCATTTTCTAGACAACCAAACAACTATATCTTACAGAGAGAGAAAGAGACATACAACGGCGTTGAAGAGAGTGGATTTTCCGACATTAGGAAGTCCAACGATTCCAGCTCTCAAGCTCATGCTTATCTTGGAAGAAGAGGAAAATCTCCTCCTAGAAGTAATTCCAAAAACACCGACTAAATTTGCGTTTTTTGCGAAGAGACGTGATTTCATTGGATTTGGTAGGAGTTGTAAAGCTGGAATAAGATGATTGCAGGCAGCTACCCTAACCATTTTCTTTCTTCAAATGCTTTGCTTTGTTTTGCTCTCGAATGAAAATAATGGCCACTGGTTTACTCTGCTTCTGGCTTCGTTCAATCGTATCAAGTAAATCCTGGGGTTCAGGGGTTTAGGTCTTTTCACTGCATATTGCAGCATACACCAATCATTTGCTGCCGCGTCCGCTTTTTAATTTAAAATTTTTCGGTGAGAAATTACATTTGGTCCCTAATACTTTTACTATTTTACAAATAAAGATATATTTTTTTCTATTAAGATAAATAGGTCCCTAACCCCTTGTGAAACACCTTAAATAGTCTCCTAATTTCCTAAATCTCTTTCTAGATTGATTAACGTTTCAGCCTTTTAACTTCCAAGTATTTTGCATAACTTCACAAATCTAATAAACAAATTCTAATAAACCCAATAATTATACAAACCATGAAGGAGTGTCAAAAATCAATTTGGGTTTTACTTTGATCGGAATCTACACTAAATAATTTGGTTTTTAAATCTTAGAATTATAACTTACTTTATTTTAATAAGGTACTATCTTTTTCAATTTCAGTTTGAAAATACGATATTTTGTTTGTTAATTATCTTAATTTTTCTAATTTTTTACTATAAAAAAATCTTTAAAAAATAAAATTAATGAAATTAAATTATAAAAATATTGTATACATAAATAAAATTTAAGTAAGTGAAAGAAAAAAGAAATAAGGTATTAAAAATAATTAATATATAATAAATTATTAAAAATATTACATTATTACTCGAGTTACTATTACATATCACTAAAAATAAAATTTTAATTCTTTTTTTTTATGATGGTACAATTATATATCTAATAATATTATATTGTGTTATATTTATTTATTATAATTGTTAACTTGTATAATAATTTTAAAATAAATATATACACGTCACAATTTTATTAAATTATTATACAAATAACATAATAAATTAAATTAAATTAAATATTATTAAAGCATTGACTAATTTTTTCTATATAATTTAACGAATAAATAATAAAGAGTATTATTTTTAATAAATTATATAATATTATATATGTAATTTAATGATTAATAACTTGTATTTGAATATAATGTGATATTTAATTTATTTGATTTTTTATTTTTAAATTAAACCAATTTTTTTATTTTAGTTCCACAATCTTTAAAATAAAAATTCACTTTAAAAAAATTTAATTTTTAATTTTTTAAAATTAAAATTTATTTTAAAATAATCGATTTTAATTCAAAACTTATTTTTCGATTAGGTATTGACGAGAATCGAAAATATTAAGCACTCTCAGAGCATATATCCATTCATTTTCTTCCCCACCAACAATAATCCAAATCAAAATCGGAATCGAATTAACATAAAACCTATCAACTTTCTCAATCACCACTCACTCGTCGTTTACGTCAATGGGTCCTTGACACATCATCACTCTTTCTCACCTATCATAAAATGTTTTTGAAAAATAAGAAAAGCAAAAGCATATTCTAATAAATAAATAAAAACCATAGTTTAAAGGATGAGTTGATAGACGATGCCTCTCATTTTCAATCTTGGCCTTTTTCTGCTTTCCATCAAAAAAGCAAAGCCGCCACACTCACTCACACTTATGCCCAAACCCGACCAAACCAAATAATGGGTCTATGCTTAAAATTTACAAATATAGCCAATTGTAAATCAAACTTGTAAGTAATGACATTAATTTTATTTGTTCTTACAATATCAAAATAACAAGCTTCATATTAATACAAATATAAATGTGACATTATTATTCAAAGCTTACTTAATGTCACATACACATATATGTATAATATAATAAAGTCAAATTAATAATAACTTGACACTCATAATACAAAAATACATTAATATTCATCTAAACAATATATTAGTGCACATTTTAAAATTTAATATACTAATGTATTAGTATGAAGATGTTAAGGGTCACGTTTGCGGAGCTCCGTGCAGTTAGTTGGGTACTAGAACCGGATCCTATCAAATGAGAAGGAAGAAGCTTGCCAAAATAAAATTACAACTTCACCATCTCTGGCGTCCAACCTGTATTGTATAATAACTAATACAATAATAAAAATAAAAATTAAATAACCATCGTTATCTCTTCTCTAGGTTTCCTCTCTCGCTTTATGAGCGCACACACTCTTATAAATTTGAAGCCGGAGAGAAACCAAAATGTAATAAAATTGATATATGTGTATAAAAATATCGTCAAACCATTCTCTCACTGTAAACTATTACTGTACTTCGTTTTTAAAAACCCTAGATATCATAATTTTTTTACTACAAAAAGGGTTTTTACTTTTCACTAGTTTAGATTGAGATTTTCTTATTTATGTTTTGTTTTCTTTAGATTTGGTTTGGGTAGTTGGGTTATTGTTTTCTGTTTTCTTTGTTTTCGGCGGGGGTTAAAAAGTGTAGATATAGATAGATATGGAAGGGTTTGATAGCGGGGGAAGTATTGAAAAAGCCCCCAAAATCGAGGGTCTTAAGCAATTTGGTGAAAATTCTACAGGTTCGTTTTTACTTTTTGGGGTTTTGGTTGGCGTTGTTTTGGTTTGTTTTGTTTTGCTATTATGGAATTTTGACAAATCTGGTATTGAAATTTGTTATGCAGGAGGTGCTGTATTTGATGCATCGCAATACGCATTTTTTGGTCAAGATGTAGTTGAGGAAGTTGAGTTGGGCGGATTGGAGGATGAAGAAGATAATGTTACTGCATCCGCGTTCGATGAGGAGGAGTTTCTCTTTGATAAAGAAGAGGTTTAATACTTTTTCTCTCTCTCTCTCTCATTTTTTATAATAAATTTCCTGTTTTGTTGTTTTTTGGGTTATTTCAGTGCTCTGGCTGTATTAATTTAGTTGTTTATTACCATATAACTGCTCGTAGCTGCAAGATTTAGGATCCCATATGAACAAATTATCTAGTAGCGTTTCTGTTTTTCTAGGTTGATATAATCTGCTTAGGTAAGAATATAACTTCTATCTTGCCCGGTTTATTGAAAATGATGATGGAATGAATTAGTTTTTTTGTTAGATTCCTGTGAACGTGGCTTACTGCTGTTACTTAAAGGTGTAATAATGATTAGTCTTCGATGCTGTTTTTGGTGTTTTATTTTTTCTCTATGAACTTTTTGCCCCTCTTATCCGAACAGATTTGTATTATTTGGGTGAATGGTCCTTGAAATAGTGTTTAGGATTTTCATATGTCCTTTGAAGCAGATGCGTTAACTATTTGCATTGAACCATTACCTTCAGATTAAGTTTTATTAAGGAGCTGCTTGGTTCCCATATATGGTTATTGTTCAAAAGAGACGAGTTGGAGTTGGATGAGGTTTCCATAAATGACTAAGGATGTTCTTATTTACACATTTGGCACACGAATTGACAGCCTAACCTTCTTTATCTCCCTGAATTGCTCTCTCGAGTAGCTAGTCTAATACTTCCAGATGTGGTTTCTTATTTTAAATTTAATTGAAAACATTCAACTATTGAGTGTTGAAAAAACTAACTTTTCTTTTCCTTAATTGCAGGGTGAAGTCTTAAGATCTCTATCTGATATTGATGATCTTGCTAGTACATTTTCAAAGGTTAGTCTACCATGCATAAAGGAAATTTTTGGTTGATTGTAGCAAAAGCTTTTGTTATCTTTATTGATTTTTGTAATCAAATTTATTACTGGATAACAATAATTTTGGTTCTTTCCTTGATGGCTCTATTTCTCATAAAGCATCTTCTCTGGTGTCTTCTCTATTCTCTTTTTACTTTCTCATGGGAAACTATGAAGTTGTAAAAACAACCAAATCTTAGTTCATTCTTTATTGTTGAACGAACTTAGCTTAGTTTAATGGCTCTTTTGTTTCTTGTTTCTTTCTCATCACTGAGTGCTGTGCATATGTTTTCGGAATTTCAGTTCTTATCATGTAGATTATATTAGGCTATGGAATTACTAAATAATTGTCTAAGCTAGTATCTTGATCTCCTTTGTATGCATGTGTTACACATGTTTTCTTGTTGAAAAGAGTTACAAAAGACTCATTTTTGTCTTTGCTTCATGGTCTAAGTTGTTTCATCTTGGTGCAGTTGAACACGGTTGTTAGTGGGCCAAGCGGTGCTGGTGTAATTGGTGATTGGGGATCCAGAGAAAGTGAGTACAACTATTGCATGTTTTATGTGAATAAAGTTTTGTGGAATTTGAATCTTCCTTGAAGATCGGTTAATTTGTAAACTTAAATACTCTTGCTGCCCCTTTTTATTTTCAATTCTGTTTCTTTCCATCATGGTTGTTTGTTGGTACACCTAGCATCAGACATTCACAATAACAATAACTTTTTTCTCTTTTATTTCTGAAATTTTTGGTGTGGTTTTATGATGGCATGTGATTTCAGATGTTGAGATTGGGCTCTTAACCAATGAATCATTTTTCAGCTTTTACTTGGAGCTTTTAGTTAGCCAAGGAAGTAGGACGTGATGGTTTTTTAAATTGCAACATTTTAATGTTCTTTTCACGGGAGAAAGAGATGCTGTTTTTTTGGTGATTTGAAGAATATTTGAATCTTCCTTGAAGCTCGGTTAATTTGTAAACTTAAATATTCTTGCTGCCCCTTTTTATTTTCAATTCTGTTTCTTTCCATCATGGTTGTTTGTTGGTACACCTAGCATCAGACATTCAAAATAACAATAACTTTTTTCTCTTTTATTTCTGAAATTTTTGGTGTGTTTTTATGATGGCATGTGATTTCAGATGTTGAGATTGGGCTTTTAACCAATGAATCATTTTTCAGCTTTTACTTGGAGCTTTTAGTTAGCCAAGGAAGTAGGACATTATGGTTTTGTAAATTGCAACAGTTTAATTTCACGGGAGAAATAGATGCTGTTTTTTTGGTGATTTGAAGAATAGTTTAATTAGCAAATTGGTTGAGATCCTCAAAACGTGACTACGTTTTTCTATTGATTTTTTCTTTCTGTTGCCAAATGATGCTCATTTTTTCACGAGGGTGAGAGATTGAAGAAAATGTTACACAAATTACCATTTGTTTTACTAAATGATCAGTTGAGCGTAGTGTTGGGCCATTATGAACTTTAAAACAATTTTGGGGTTCTTGTAGTTGAGTAGATAATCAAGCAGATAGATGGAGAAGATTTCAAATTAATTAGTTCAACAAGACATTTCCTCTTGTTGGAACATAATTTAACTAATAACTGCATGCAACTGGTTGGATGTTTGACTGTAATTTACCTTGCAACTCCAAAGTTATGTGCAGAAGGGACCTTTTGAAAACAAGCCTGGCTCCGTAATTATATTCTCTGCCTCTTCATGCACAAAATTTAAAATGTCTTTTAGTCAGAATTTGATGATTCCATGAACTTGGCAACTTTTAGAATCCACAATTGGTTTCATCTCGTTGTTTGTATGCTGTATTAATTTGTTAGGGGGAAAGTGTGTGTGTGGTATATTGATTGCTTTGCTATAGTTTGTGGTAAAAGAAAGAAAATCACATGCATGATAGTATAGCAAATGTATTTGGTTTGGCTTGCATTTAGTAAATTTAACAATGTCATGCATTGTTTCATTTGCCTTGCATTGTCCTTTACTCCTTTCATCCAGTGTTCGCATCCTTTCCTTTTATTTTCAGTCAGTTATTCTAACTTTTTTAGTTTGTAAGAAGAGAACTTTTATTGGTAATGTCCGAGCTGAATAAATCTGTCTTTCATTCAAACGACAGTATCTTTTCTTCCTTTCTAAATATGGTTGTTTCATGTTGTATTTGGCACATATCTATATTGTTCTAATTGTGACATTTTTCTTTCAGGTTCATCTGCTGCTGAATGGATGCAAGGGGATGATTATCGGAATTGGTTGGACCAGCAGATGCTTGACAATGAAGGCATTCCAGACGAGAAACGCTGGTCATCGCAGCCATATACTTCTCCTTACATCACGGAATCAAGCCCTCTGCACAGAACATCTTCATACCCTGAGCAGCAACAGCAGCCTCTGTACAGAACATCTTCCTATCCAGAGCAGCAACAGCAGCTGCAACACCACCTCCATCATTTCTCAAGTGAACCAATTCTTGTGCCTAAGTCGTCTTACACTTCATATCCTCCCCCAGGTGGTAGATCTGAGCAGGCTTCACCGAACCGTCATTCTGGCCACCTGAATGTTCCATATGTTGCCGGTGGATCCCAGATGTCATCTTCACTGAACCTCTCTCCATTCTCTAACTCTCAGCTGCAATTGGCTGGGTTACATCATGGGTCACAGTATGGTGGTAATTTGCCTCAATTTGGTCCTGGTCTATCCATCAACAACCGTCCAGTTAACCAGTGGATAAACCAGAGGGGTTTATATGGAAGAGACCATCCTGGCCTGGTGAACAATATCTTGCCACAACAGCTACCTCATCAAAATGGGTTGATGCCTCCCCAAGTAATGCAACGATTACAGCCGCAACAGCATAGACTGCAGCATGCAGTTCAACCAGCGTTTGGACATTTACCACCAGGGATGCAATCTGAAGTATTTAATCCCCATCTTTCTTCTTCTCCATCCTTGATGAACAAGTTTGAAGCTATGCTTGGTCTTGCTGACCTGAGAGATCAAAGACCAAAATCAGTTCAGAAAAGCAGACATAATCTACGTTTTCCCCAACAAGGCTCTGATACAAATGGGTGGCCACAGTTTAGATCCAAATATATGACGGTGGATGAAATTGAGGGTATTCTTAGAATGCAGCTTGCAGCAACACACAGTAATGACCCATACGTCGATGATTATTACCACCAGGCATGCCTTGCAAAAAAATATTCTGGGGCGAAGCTGAAACATCATTTCTGTCCAACTCACTTGAGGGATCTACCTCCGCGAGCACGACCAAATACTGAGCCACATGCTTTTCTCCAGGTTGATGCTCTTGGGAGGGTTCCTTTCTCTTCAATTCGTAGGCCTCGTCCTCTTCTTGAGGTTGATCCTCCAAATTCGTCTTTTACTGGAAATATGGAGCAGAATATTACTGAGAAGCCCCTGGAAGAGGAGCCGATGCTTGCAGCTCGGGTGACAATTGAAGATGGCATTTGCCTCCTCCTTGATGTAGATGATATTGATCGTTTTCTACAGTTCAATCAGCCCCCAGATGGTGGAAACCAGTTGAGACACAGGCAGCAGGTCCTGCTTGAAGGGTTGGCTGCATCGCTTCAATTGCTTGACCCATACCCCAATAATGGCCACACCGTTGGTCATGCTCCCAAGGATGATCTTGTGTTCTTTCGAATAGTCTCTCTTCCCAAGGGCCGAAAACTCCTTGCAAGGTACCTTCAGCTTCTCTTTCCAGGTGGAGAGCTCATGAGTATAGTTTGCATGGCCATTTTCCGTCATTTAAGGGTCTTGTTTGGAACGCTGCCCGCTGACTCAGGTGCAGTCGATACTACAAATAACCTAATGAAGGTGGTTATATCCTGTGTTCACGGAATGGATCTTCCTGCCCTTAGTGCCTGCCTTCGAGCAGTGGTTCATTCCTCAGAGCAGCCCCCACTTCTTTCTCTTGGAAGCCCAGTCGGAGATGGGACTTCCCATATTTTAATGTCAGTTCTTGAGAGGGCAGCTAAACTATTGAAAGATCCCCTTGCTGCTGGCAACTACGATACGAACACTCGGTCAGATTGGCAGGTCTCATTTAACGAGTTCTTTAACCTTCTCTGGAAGTATTCTGTAAGCAAATTTGAAGGCGTCATGCAGTCACTTCGTATGCAAGTCCCACCAGGTATGGTTGTTGATGCGGGTGAAGTTGGCAGAGCTATTAAGAGGGAAGTGCCGGTTGAGCTCTTAGAGGCAACCGGTCCTCTCACTACGGATCACCAGAAACAGCTGTTATATGAATTTTCTCAACGGTCCTTGAAACCTTGATGTAAGTCGGATTTAGCAGCCGTAGTTGCAAATACTCATTGCCGAGTTTAATACAAGGTGACAAGGTGCATGAGAGTCAATAGGGGGCTTCCGAGACTGAATGTTAAAAAAGCAAGACATGTGCAAACTGTTTCGACCCCAAGACGATTGGTTATCCATTCTCTATTTATGCTCTATGCACTCTTAATGAAGCTCCCTTGGCATCTATCGTAAGATCAATTGACTTCATATTTTATATTTTTATTTTGTTTTTACTTAAAATTCTATGTTGCTGCTGCTTTTGCATAAATAAGCAGATCTATGTGTATTATGTTTGAACTCTGCTGGGGATTAATTTCCCTTTTCTTGGTCCCATCGTTCTCTTTTTCGCTTGGGTTTTTTATTTTGATGCTTTGTTGTGGGATTCTTGATACAGAGATGTAGTTAGGTTAGCTTGTACAGGATTCAGTGCATGCAGAAGATGTCCCAGCATTCCTGTTCTATTATTTTTCAAGGAAGCGGAATGATGAATATTATGGCTGGTCTCTGTATTTTGAAATGGGCTTTTTGCCATTCTTCTCAATAGTATGCGAAATTTATCTGGGATTATTGTGTGGGTCTTTTGCTCAAAACTGTTTTCTTTCAGATTATGAATTTGCTTTTCTTTTTTATGTTTCAATAGTGGTTTATGGATTAAGTAGTCATTTTTTAATCCAGAAAAGTAGAATGTTACGTTTATCTTCATTTGACGGAGTCAAGATGTGAAAGATTTGTTTTCTTATTTTTTTGGGCTGATTATGAGAATTGAGCTCTCCATTCAATGAGTAGGGTTTCCGTTTCTTTGTTTGTTTCTATGAGCTGTGTTAACTACATAGTTGTAGTGAGATATTGATGAGTTGAAACGCAGTACTAACGAGAATTGGAAACTTTGATCTGGGAATTTTTTTTAATTGTTGTGTTTTTCTTGATATCAAAAGTAACATTTTTGTTAATTATTATTATTATTATTATCAATTTACTATATTCATAGGATAACACAAAATATTATTATAGATCAATGTTGAAATTTTATTTGTCTGTGTGAAAATGATAATAGAAACTTGAAGGGAATTTACTTTGATCGATATTTTGTTTGCATGGTGGGTCTGTTCAGGAGACCGAAACTCAGTAGTGTTTGGTCATCATGTGATGTGTTATTCAAATTTGTGACATTGAATTACTGAATACAGAGATTTCTTTATATCATAACTTTGTGTATCACCGACCATCAATCATCATACATACAAGTAAGGCTTCGTATGCGATCAAATTCCAAATTGGTTGAAGCATTTGCCAATGCTATGGAGGAGGAACCAACCAACCAACCAACCCTTTCCCGTTCACCTGAGCAAAGCATGACTATGAATTTCCACATAAAAAGGTAAACCTGAACCTGTGATAAAAGAGAGACAGCAGGCAAAATTTTAAGACCTTAAAAACATCATTAAAACTGCGAAGGCACCTTGACAAATACAAGGATCCGAATTTTCCTTGGCTAGATGGAAGGAAAACCCACATACAATATTTTGAAAAGCCCTTTCACAATAAAACAAGGGCTGCACGCACGGATGCCCGAGCCTGACAATTTGGATTCTAGAGTAGCTACAATTTCCCAGCAAATTATGTTTCCAGGAGCTGTTTATATGATTCATAATTCCATCTTCCAAACCTTGTATGCTTTTAACTTCAAGCAGAAATCATATCGTGTTAAATAAGAGAATGTACAACAGTAAGTTGCACGACATATAATTGGTTGAATTTCAATTCTCAAGAAATGATTACCTCTGGTACTAATATTTATAGGCTTGAGTAGAATTAATATTCTGTAACAATCATTAATTTACAATCAGAATTTACATAGAATATAGAAATAATATGAACGTCCAAGAAAATCCAACAAGATGATCAACTATTACAGGTTTCATGTTTTTACTTTTACACAAACTTGATATTATTTCAGAGTTCCATATAAACTCTGAAAGTGCAAGTCTCATGGTTTGCACGAGATCCTTCAGAGTCATGCAAAATTCAACGTCCATCTGCAACGATTAATTTGTTTTTAATTAAAAGATGAATAATATTAAGAGTATATGAAAATAAAAGATACTACGATGTTTCATGTTTTAAGAGGGATACAATGCATTCAATTGTAATGTACAACGTCTCAGCTTTTCGTTGCAATTCTCGACTAAATTGTGGGTTATATTTAATAAACATAAAAATTACAATACAAAATTTGAGAATTACGACAAAAAAGTTGAATAGATATTCAATACATCTAAAATTACTGTAGCATGACCTAAGCGAAAGATGTGCAAGTGATCACCTGAGCAACGACAGTTATA
>JAXCLQ010071206.1:0-12564 GCA_035584115.1 Cedrela odorata
TCTTTTTGTGGTTTGATTGAGACTAAAGTTAAAGAGTGTAATATTTTGGCAATCTCTAGAGCCATTAATCCCTCATGAAAGTTGTTGTCATCCGGGATTCCTTCCTTTCAGTAGAATTTGGGTTATGTAGAACTCTTGTGATGTTGATGTTGCTATTATTCGTTATTCTTCACTAGCGATTCATTATCAAGTGCCTCATATTTCTTTTTCTTGAAGTTGTTTAGTAACAATGGTTTATGGTGAGTGTTGTTTTGAAAAGAATAAAGAGTTATGGGCTGATCTTGTCTCATGTGGTTATGATAACAAGGGTTATCCTTAGATAGTATTGGGTGATTTCAATGCTATTATGACTCTATTCGAAAATAGTGGAGGATCCTCAGATTGGCTGACTTGGAAATGTGATTTGTGTATATGTTTTGCTCAATCTGGTTTAAAAGATGTATAGTTTTCTGGTTGTAGATTTATGTGGTATAATAAGCAAGTTGCAAATCTTATTCTACGAAAGCTTGATCATGTTATGGCTAATGCTCAGTGGGATTATGTCTTCCCTGGGTCGACTGCTAGGTTTCTTTCTTCAAGTATTTTGGATCATTCTCCTATGGTGGTTTCATTAATCGAGCTTCTAAAGCATAGGATTCCATTCAAGTTCTTTAATCATTGGACAAAGCATTTAAATTTTCTACCTTTGGTGGCAGTTTCATATGCATTTTTCATATTAAATTCTATGCATTTTTAGTTGTAGTTTCATACGCATTCTCAGTATTATTGTTATATACACACATGCATATATATATATATATATAAACAAACATTCACTTGTCGGTATTGGGCTACAGTCTACTCAATCTACTATAGGGTCGACGAGCAATCGACCAAACGATTTATATAATTTTTTGTGTTAAATTCTTTCATTTTAACTAAATAAATATACAATTATATTGTACATCTAATTTGCCCCCCTCATAAGTCTAAACCAAATATACACATTTCGAACATCCGTATAGCGCTCACTGCACATTGACCAATTTCAAACTCATGATACATTGCACCAGCAAAGTATCTCAACCTAAGTTTCTCATGACATATTTTACTACGTGTCTAGTTCCTACCACTTCTCATGAATTCACATTTCGAGTCCAAACACTTAAGTTATCGTAAGTTTTCGCCATATCACTCAATGTAATTGGCTGTGACTTGTTGATAGGGTAACTCGGTTCTAACCAAATATGAAATTGTATCACTCAATGCCTTGACCTAATTTTTGGTTATGTCGTGGCCCTATATGTCTAGTTTATTTAAAATTTTACGGTTCCTCAATCCAAAGTCTGAAACTCACGCAATCCCCATTTTACTGAACCTTGAGCAGAAATTACTTATGGTCAACGCTTATGCGTTTCGCTTGCACTCTCACTTATTTGGCACTCCGCTCACGTGCACTACCCTATACACGTCTTATAATACTCCTATATTACCATTTTATCAACTCAAATCACTCCTCACATTAACATACAACTACAACCTACTGGCATCACAAATTTGTGTCCGATTTTTTTGTAACACAACACGTACACCCTTAACGCTCCTCAAGCTCATCAACATCACTTCGCACATCCAATTTTCACAGCAATAATCACAATTCTCATACAACATATACTGTCCCAATTCAGTTTATGCATTACATAATTTCAGCCACAATCATTTTTACATAATGTATTACAATTGATATACCAAGCATTACTAACACATTTACATTCACAATTAGCAAATCTACACCAAATTTCTTACCTTGGCCTGCTGAAAATGACTCTCCCCTTTACTGTTTTCCACCAATTCTTCCTTCCCCTCACTTGGCCTAACTAGTTCTACCCTTCCTTGCCTATTTTTGATTAGCCACTCACCATTTCTGGCCATCTCTCCACTCTTTCTTCTTGGTTTGTCTCATTTTAGCCAAGCTTTACTCCTTCTCCTTGCATCAATTCAGCCACAACACTAACACAACATATATATATATATATCACAATTTTATACACAATAACAATTGCATGACTTCAATTACCATTTCACTTGCCAAATCAATGCCATACCTCACCTTTCACTCATAATATTTCTTCAATTCAACTTATTTCATGGCTAAACTTCATTTCCTTGCTATCTTGCTTGCTCTCTCTCTCAGTTTCAACTCTAATTCAGCATCATTCCACCACTTCCTCCATGAATTGGTTGCCTCACATCTTCTTCTTTGCTAGCCCTTTTTATTTAGCCATACATGCATGTTCAATCGGCCATCATCTCCCACACATGCAATGACTTTTTTTTTTGGAAGCTCTCGATTTCTCTCAATTACGTTTTGCTTTTGTTTGGCTTTCCTTTACAAATTTGGTAAAGATGACCGAATAACATTAGTTTTATAGTCAATGGATTTTGTTTACATGCATGTAGGTGTATGATATAAGCATTATGTGTGTGTATCAGTGTGTGTGTGTGTGTGTATGTATTAGCATAAATTTAAAAACTATGCCTTAACTATATATATATATATATATATAGATATATGTGATACAAGTGTGATACTTGTAGTGATACAAGTGTGATACTTGTAGTATTACAAGTATGTATCACATTTTATAAGCTTGTATTGTGTATTATTATTATTATGTTTAATTACATAGTCATGACATCATGTCATTAAGGCATTAATATGGATTAGCAGTTAGAGAACTGTTTTTCCAGTGTGACCAAAGAAATAATGAATTATATGAAATGTGCTCAATCATGATTCATCATTTAATTGTAATAGTGTGCGAAATACTCCTTCGACCTAAGACATAATAGTTGTCATTTTATATGGATACACATGGTTTATATAATGTATAAGTGCAAGACTAATCATGTCTTGCACAATAAGGCAGTTTGGTCATGTGTTGTTTATGTTGCAATACGAGTGACTATCAAGAAAGAATATGTTAATTTGATGCACATGATCTTAAGTTTCTGTTGGCTCGATTCAGATTTGAGTTCCCAGTAGAACATCGGTAAACTTCTGAAACCAAAATCTCTTGCCAGAGTATAAAGTAGGTCACATGAAAGAGTTTAATGTGAACCTTGTAGGTAGAAAAGCCTAAAAATCTACAAACAAGTGAATCATAAACCAGAAAGTCAATATGATCAAATTACGAACCCTAGACCCATTGAGGAACTCGTCTCAAAAACCTAGGTTGCAAAGAGATGACGCCACAAAGAATTGCAAAGCCTTTGATAAGTTTAAGTTCACGCAAGAATTCAAAAAGAATTACTCACAAGTTCACACAGAGTTTTAGAATTGTATTTTTCAAGGGTTTTTTTTTAAATAACATCCTAAAGTTTGTTTAAATACTATCTGTAGCACTGTAGCAAACCTTAGTCCGTAATACTGTAGCAATCCTAATTCGTGGCACTGTAGTAAACCTTAGTCTACAGATACTGTGGCAAAGCCAAATAAATAAGTCTTGTTTCCTTTTTAAATATTAGGAAACCCTAAAAAACTAAAACAAGCAATTAAAATAACTATAGACTATTTAATTAATTGTATCAGCTCATTAACATAACTAAAATAATTAAATTACATCATGCCTATATGTAGATTATAATGTGGCCACATATGCCTTCATATCTTCACTCTTAGACTTGAGCTTCAATGACTTATAGAACATGCACCAAAGCTGGTGCTTCATCTCGCAAGCCTTTCTTCCATGATATAGAGCCTTTTAACTAAAGTCTATGCATGGTTTCAATCATGGTCTTTTGAACAAGCCCATTAATTGTCTCTTTGGTTTTCTTTGCATGTGACCTCGTGATAGGCTCATTCAAAACATGCAATGGATCTTAAACAACTTGTGGAGCATCTTGAATTCCATCTTAGTTTCGTGGTGACAAGTTAAATGCATAATGACCAATAGTCCGAAGGATACTAAGTTTAGAGTTTTGACATCCTGTGAGCCTTAACTTAGTCAGGATTAAACAAACAGAAAGATGTTACACACACGATGTGTATAATCGAATGTAAATAGTTTAATGAAGATTTTCTTTTTTGTGGTTTAAGGACTATGACACATTACTAGATGTATGTTAACAATAGTCATTAAACTTACGGATACACTTTTGAGAAAGAATTTGGGGTAGGCTTACAATTAACATCACAACGACCCCAAGAGGTCATACTAATGACTTGAGCTTAGATTTACTATAAGATATATTGAGTATTATCAACAAGAGAGCTAGCACTCTCGAAGATAGTATTTAGCTGAAAAGTATAAATAGTTTATACATTAAATAATTTAACACACACGAGAGCTTGATAAATTGACATAAATGTAATTTAATGTAAATTATATTATTTCATAATATTAAAGAATATAAATGAAATTAAATAAAATTGGTCAAAATTTGTTTGACTAACTTTAGAACAAGTTTGACATTAAAGTGTTTAATATGGATAAACTAGTCATTTTGCATTTTAATATTATAAAACTTGTTTGACAAGCTTTATAACATGTTTTGCTATTGAAATAATTCATGGGGACATTTAAGTAACTATTGCATTAATATATAAATGGGTCATTATTTAAATGAATGGTGAATTTTTCATTTTTAATGTTAAAACTTGAAAATTTTAAGCTCTCTCTCTCTCTCTCTTGATACAAGGTCAAGCTTATCCAAGTTCAAGTAGTGGATTTCTCTTAAAGACTTCAAGTTTTGGAGTTAAATTGATCTTCATCAAGTTAAAGGTTGGCTCATAACTTATTAATTTTGATTAATTTGTGTGAAAGAAACTCTAATTACATATTTAAAACGTTTAAACCCTAATTGTACAATTAATCACCCAAACAACCTTTCAGAATGCTGTTGCGGAGAAATGAAAAAGGAATGTCTTTACAATGCGAAAGGAAAATAATGTTCCTTTCAGGATCATTGACGAATTGCACTAGCCGATTAGCCCAGTAATAATTCATAAACGGAGGTTAAAATGCAGCTTAAGTCCGGAAGTCATGAGAATAGCCATAATCTAAAACATCAAAAGGGGAGAGAAGGTTCTAAGTAAAGTGAATCTAGGGGTAAAGAAAGTAATGGGCATGTTAGAGGGGGTCAAAGATATCAAAGCCTCTATCAAGAGGTTAGTAAAGGACTTATAATGTCAAAAGAGACAAGACTAGAGAATGAGTGCTGAGTCAACATCTTGTTCAAGATTTCATTCTAAGTTCCCTTTCTTCTAGCGAATACTTGATCTCGTTCTATCTAAAAAGTTAAAAATGCCCCAAATAACTCCATTTACGGGAAAAACTGATGCATCTCTCTATATGGATTTCTTTATGGAGATGATGTTGGTACAAGAGCTGAATTAATCCCAGATATGTCGCATGTTCCTATTAACATTGAAAGGATAAACATGGAAGTGGTTTACATGCCTGACCTCCATTAGTATCCATAGCTTCGATCAACTGTATGAGGTATTCATCCACGAGTTCAGGGAAACAGTTATGAGTATGAAAATTTTAAGCTCATTACTATTAATGAAGTAAGGAGAAGGAGAAAGTCTTAGAAGTTTCATCAAGAGATATCATGATAAGTTGATGGAGTTAGGAGCTTATCATCATTTCCTAACTTTGGAAGGTCTCAAGAAAGGTCTACATGTAGACTGAGGATGGTATATTGTTTGTAAGCAATCTGTCACCACTTACGAAATGACTCAAAAGAAGCTATTGGATGAGATTGAGATTAAAGATTAGGTCATTCTCAAGTTGAAAGAAAAAAAGACAATGGGGTCATTTTCAAGCGACAAAAAACGTTTCTCAAAATTTGACAACATGAGATGACAAGATAAGAGGAGAAATTTCTAAAACTTCGACAAGAAAAGAAATTAAGTGCCGGAGTAAGTTAAGTCATAGAAGAGAAGTGATGATGTCCCCCGAAAGGGACAACATTCTCCAAGAATGGATGATATAAGAAAGGTGGCTCAGGTCCAAGGAGCAAAAGGTTCACGGCACTCAATGTACCTCTCTCAAAAATCCTTCAAGAAGTTAAAAGGTAGGGAACTCTGCTGATGGAGTTGCACCCAATAAAAACAAAAGCAAGTGGAAGCGCAAAGAACAAGTTTTGCGAATTTTATCAAAACATTGAACATCTGACGGATAAATGTTTCGACCTCAAAGACCAGATTGAAGTTTTTATTAGAAATAACTACCTGATAAATTTTATGGCATATAATGAGGAAAGGATTGAAACCCCAAATCAGAGGGTTAGACTAGAAGAATGATATAAACATCAAGCAATGGTGATCTCAGGCTGGTCCACCTTGGTAAGAAATTCAAATTTAGCAAAGAAAAAATATTCAAAATATTTCTTGCCCAATTCTACCTTAAATGCTCATGTTATAAAAGTAAGGGCTGAAAAAAAGCAAAAAACCTCCTCAGTTACCATCACATTCACAGATGAAGATGAGGTCAAAGTGCATTATCTTCATGATAATGCCTTGGTAGTATCCTTGACAATTAAAACACCTTAGGTCAGTCGAATACTAGTTGATACAAGAAGCTCGGCTGACATTATTTTTAAAGAAACTTTGGATTTTTTGAGTATTGAAGAATTGAGATAAAGACTAACAGAAACTGCTCTACATGGCTTTGACAAATAATGTATCTACTCATTGAGCAAATTACAACTATCAATTACAATGAGAGATGAGCCCTATCAAAAAAACCACAATGGTTAAGTTTCAAGTGGTAGATCTTAAGATGCCCTATTCAATAATTCTTGGAAGACATTTCCTCAAGTTTACAAGAATGGTTGATAGCACCTATTATCTGAAACTGAAGTTTGAAGTAGGATAAGGCATCAGCATAGTCAAAGGAAGCCAAAAGGAGGCCCGATCATGTTTTACCACCAAGTCAAAAAGCTCTTACTACATATCATAGCGTCTTTTGTGATGATGGATCAAGTCCATGGTTAAGCCCACCATTGGATGCTTGTGATCAAGTTGCATGTGATCCTTTGCATGTTCCTCAAGGCCCGATAACTAGATCCAGAGCTAAAGAGATCAAAGAGGTATTAAATGGACTTGTTCAGAACATAATGGCGCAAGAGGCCCAATCCATTACTTCACTTGTATAGTTAAGCTCAATTAAAGATTATGGATGGTATAATCTCATTCAAGCATCAAAGGAGAAGAGTTCAAACCCTTGATAGGCCTCATTAAACATGGGCTAAATTCATCACTATTCTTTGGGCTAATTACTCTTATTATAGTTTAGGGGTATTTTGGTTATTTTTTATTTATAGGTTTTTGAACCTGAATTTTATTTGACTTGTCGTACTTTATGAGATCTTATTATGAGCCAAATTTCAAGTTCAAACTATATTATTAGGGTTTTTAAATTAAAAATCCTAATTTTTAGGAGTATGATGTATTTAAAGGTGTTATAACCCTTGACCAATGGGGAGGCACAAAAATACATCTTTTTTAATGTGAGTTAAGCTTTTCTTTCAAGTTCTTTACATAAACTTGAGATTTATAACTTATCAAGAGTGATCTTGTGGCGTTCTCTTTTGGAATATTATTAGTTAATTGCTTAATTGTGAGTTTTGGGTCAACGGTTAACTTTCCAAATTGATTTGGATATTTGGGGTTCTATCTACTTTTTTTGGGTTTTCAAAGCGTCATTCTTTGAAGGTTTGCATCACTTTGTAAGAAGGTTTGGAGACCAAAGACGAGAATATAGAGCAAGGATGGATAATGGAGAGCTTAAGTAAGAAATCGGGTCAAGGTAGTATGTCATCAGCAGTAGAACTCGTTAAGGAATTAGAGTTTGTAATCTTAAATGATGAGACTCTAGAAAGAATAGTTAAAATTGAGTCGTATCTGCCTAAAGAACAAAATGTGTTGCTCAAAGATATTTTGAGACAACACATGAATGAGTTCATATAGACGCATGAAGACATGTTAGGGATTATTCCCCGAAAAATCTCTCATCGACTCGCAACTAATCCCAAGTTTAAGCCTATGAAGCAGAAGAGACGAATGTTTAACGCAGAGAGAAGGGAAGCAATTTATGTCGAGGTAGAGAAGTTAATGAAAGCTAAGTTTATTAGTGAAGAGCATTACTCAGAATAGGTATCAAACGTCGTCATAGTGAAGAAGTCGAATGAAAAATGAAGGATATGTGTGGACTTCACAGACCTAAAAAAGAACCTGTCCAAAAAATAGTTTTCCTTTCCCTAAAATAAACTAGCTAGTAAATTTAATGATAGGGCATGAACTTTTTACCTTCATGGACACATTTTCAAGGTATAATCAAATTAGAATGCATGAATCTGATCAGAAGAAAACTGCATTCATAACTGGTCAGAGGCTATATTGCTATAAATTTATGCCTTTTAGATTGAAGAATGTGGGAGCTACATTATAGATTGGTTAATCGGGTTTTCAAACCGCTGGTTGGGTTAACCGGGAAGTTTACGTTGATGATGAATGAAGCGCACGATCCTAAAAATGATTCCTGTTATAAACACCGGAGGAAAATGGAACTACGGGCATCACACGGATCGTGCAGAAAGCTCATAAAGGACCAAGACATGTAAATATGCATATTTTAAAATTTAAACATTATGAACAAAGATTAAAAGTCATACTTCTTCAAGTTGTTATTCAGAAAAGAAAGTCTATCTCCTCACTTAGCACCAAGCGTATTCATACATCAAATTGATATAGACAGTACCGGTTTCATGATGGGATTTCTTAGCTATGGGTATTAACTTCACTAAGCTAATACAATGTTTTCTACACTTAGAAACCCCTAGCTAATTTATAGGTAGCGAAGAGAAATGAAACTCTTTTCAATCTCTTTCTTTTCTTTTTATTTCTATTTCTTTGTTTTGCTTCTTTCTTCATTTGGTTTTTGTTCAAAATAAAGCACAAAATTTTTTTTTCTAATCAAGAATGATGCTCTTGGGAAAAATGTAAAGGCAAAAAAAGAAGTATCATCCTTACAAGACTTGACCCTTTAATATAAAATGTAATTATTACTTTAATAATATAAATAAGTAATAATTATATTTATATATTACTTTAATATATAAATATGTAATCATTACTTTAGATATTTAATATTATATTAATATTTCAAAAAGATATTTCATTTTTAAATGATTATTTTAATCATTACTAATACATTAAATCTCAACCATTAATTCAAAATGAATGCACAAGATTTAATCAAAGGTTTGACACTTAGCAACATCACATGGTACTACTTGTTAACTAAGAAATCATTTGATTAAATAGCATTTAAATAATCAATAATAAATAAACTCATTTACTCATTAATATCTTTATATCTTATACATTTTTTTAATGCATTTGTAAATCATATTTATGTTATCCCATAAATTACTAAAATATTTCTCATGCATACAAGTGCTAGCGTGTCCTAGCTAAAAAATTTATTTTTTACAATAAAGAATTAAATTGCTATCGATCAAAGTATTGGAACAATATTATTAACTAATTAATGATTATTGTATAATAGCAATTACCATCATCATCAAGTAACTAACTAATGTGTATGACCCTCTGAGTTTATTATTAGCTGAACATAGATAGATAAGACTCTTTTGTATCTTTTTGGTACAACTCTTGGTAAACAAAATTTTCAATGATCATAAGTGACCTCTAACAAGATATCATGACCCCCAGACACAGATGAAAGAATATATCGAATAAACCCATATAGTTATACGTGTATGTAGTAAAGTCTATCTGCTGTTGACTTACAATCGAGTATAAGTTATGGTATCGTAACTCAATTTTATGATCAAAACTATAATCATATACAAGATTTATATATCTGCAAAACACTTTTCCAGACATACATGCTTTGGCCAAAGACTTTATTCTCACGTATGACAGTTCTACCTAGGATCTCAAACTCCAACATCTGAGCTAGTAGATTCCATCTTAATTATCACCTATCCTCATACACTAAAAATACATTGCTAGTAAGTTTCTTTCACCAGGCGTGGCTAGTCGAATGCAATATATACAAATGAATGATATGCCTCAGTATGAAGAGCAACTGTGATATCTCAGGTTATAAGACTAGTGGTACACTAGTACGGCTATGTGACGTAACATAGACTGTGAATAATCACCCATGTGATTCGTCACATATAGTCATGTTTACTAACGTATTACCCATGTTTATACTTTTGTAACATAAAACTCGTCACCTAACTATTACATCTAATACTAATTCTTGAAAGTATCAAACATTCCAGTCATGCAATGTTAAAATCCCATATGACATTACCTTAATTGGGAACTAATTTTAATGTATTTAAATTAGAAATTCTATTCTCATATCTATAACTCTTTGTAGATATAGTATTTGTAACACCCCATACTTAGAGATGCTACCGGCAGGTAACGGACTCCACCGTCACCCTAAGCCTCATTCTATCTATATGTATAAATGTGTACATTTGGTTTTTAATTCAACAAATATTGTTAAATCATAAATACATAAATCACTTAATGCAGTTAATCGGATAATGATATACAAGAACTTTTCAATATATTACAAAAATTCATACAATGAAATAAATGATGCAAATGATGTGTATATATATATATATATATATTTTAACAATATACTAAAACCTGAACCATACATGACTCTTGGATGCATGACGGGCTCATGTGCCTTAATGACTGCAGTACGCACTCCTTGTCTTCTATTTGTGTCTCGTCTGTATTGAATCCTTCCTCTTTCTTTCTAACAACCTAACAATCTTACAACACTATAATCAATAAATTTCTTCTACGCCTAATGACTTATGTACAACTCCTTTCTTCCTTCATAAATATTATTCTCTGGAAAATTAAATTTTACAATAAAGAGTGAGATAAAATCTCAGTAAGTAAACCATGTAAGTTTTTCATATGTTGATATGATACAGAGCATAAATACTCATATAGATCAATACATTTTCAAACATTTCATATTTTATTTATTTTCAAAGCAATCATATTTGCATAAATGGATTAATAAATTTTCAAACTATCAATTAACATAGGAATTCATTCATATTTCAAACATTTATAGAATGGCTTAGTCAGTTAGTGTCACCTGCACCCACGGTGACTCGGATTCAGAACGTGATTACGTGTTCAGCTTAAAGCGAACATTTTCATATCAGTTATAATAGAAACGTGCATTACACGTTAAACAGAAACGCGTATTGCGCATTAAACAGAATTCTAAATAGCTCAGAATAAACATTAACTAACAACTAGAGCCATAAAATCATTTTCAATAATTAACATTTACACATCGACATCATTTTCAACAATCATTTCATACATGCCATATCGGCATATCAAACATTAAAATTTATCCTTTTCAATTTTCATTTCATAAAAACAATCTTGGCATACCAAAATATTAAAATTCACCATTTTTAGCTTAACATTGAATATTGCATGATTTTCAAAAACATTAAAAATGCATGCACGATTTATTTACCACAACGAGAGAGTAACCACCCTTAATGATCCTTCCACCTAACTTTATCTCTCTCCTAGATTCTCATGACCGGTTATGATTTATTCTACCCGATTCAAGGTATTAACGTTCACTGTTCTGGTGATTAACCTACAATTAAATTATTTCTCGTTAAGATTTAATATAACATATTTATCTAATAAATAAATATACATATTATAATTGGATTTACCACCTAATAAAACCTTAATGTGGTTTTAATTGTATATTGTATTCACATCTAAATGTTTACCCAAGTCACTATCTAACTTTGTTCTAAAACCCATTTTATTCAACATTTTACATTCTAAACTTCTAACAAATGTATGCCATTCAAAATTGACAATGTGTTTTGACCTAAATTTTTTCCTATTATGAGTCTAGTTTCCACCGTACTTTGCGGATTTGGATTTCGACTCCGATTAGCCAAGTTAAGCCAAGTTTTTGACACGGGGATGCACTAAAACAGGATACATCATCTGCAGGGCTATCATTTGCAAAAATTTACTGCAATCTCATTTCTTCACAAACTGAGCCGAATTTTGGATATGTTGTGCTTCTTGATGTATAATTTTCATAGAAATTTACAGTGCCTCAATCCGATATCAGAAACTCTCATAGATTTTGTTTTTCTGAGCCCTGCTCAAAATTTCCAGCAACCATCATGCCTTGTTTTGGCTATACGGTTTTGACACCTTCTGGTCACTAAAGCTACGATCTATCACCCTAGTTTCTTTATTTTTCCATCCCCTAAACGCCCATATAAGACTGCACAGTGACCGCTCATATTTCGCTTCGTTTCACAAGTGTTTTTGCCACAGTGCGTACACATAAACACTGCCAACTAATTTTAAACTACAATCTTACAACCTTTTTTAAATTTACATTTGCTATACATAACTGTTATCAACTATAACCACAAAATAAGTTTATGCCCTATCATGTATGTAACATCTCTACATAAAATACTGCCAATTATATGTACTTGTATTGT
>JAXCLQ010071207.1:0-12556 GCA_035584115.1 Cedrela odorata
CCAGGATGGTTCAGAGTTTGCTTTGCCAACATGGACGACCAAACCATGGAAATTGCATTATCAAGAATCAGAACATTTATGCTCAAGAACAAGGAAGCCAAGGTGCCTAAGAAGAAACTTTGCTGGCAAAGCAGCCTTCGACTCTGCATGTCATCTCGAAGAATGGATGATTTTTTGGCTTCACCATGTATGTCTCCTTAAACACCACTTGTTCGAGCCAGTACTTAATTGCAAATTGCAACAATGCCACTTGATTTAATGTTCATTTCCATCCAAGTGTAAAGGTTTAATTGATGTTCTTTTTTCTCAAATTCTGAATAATTCTATTGTTATGTAATTAAGAGCATTTTTTCCAGTGGAAAATAACCAGAATTGTAATCCCATCAAATGGGGATTTTTTTATGGTTCATGCGTGCATACTTCTGTTTGTACTGTTATATTGCTTGAGAATTGAGTATACATAGAGGAGCTCTCCAAAAAAAAAAAAAAAAAAAATTATTTTATTTTATTTTATTTTATTTTTATCATTTAACAGTTAAAAAGAAAACACAAAAATTTTGTGAAATATTTCTAAATCATGCCACCTTAAGAAGACATGCAACTTATTCAACTTCACCTACCATCATGTCATGCAAAATTAGATAGTTTTGGATTTGTGACTAACTTCTATTAATTTGATGAATTTGAATTATGTCAATACACTAAGTAAGAACAATGCCGAGATCAAAATCTTTAACATATCGCTTGTTCAGAAAATATGTCAGCCGTGACAACGCTGTTAGGGAAGCTGAAAACAAATTGCAAAATATATCCAATAGATTGAACCAAGCAGAAATTGGTACAGCCAGGTATAACAAACTTGAAAGCATTAGAAATAAGAAATCAGAAATCTTAATTAATAAACGTCTCAAGTTGGAAGATGCTAATGAAAGATTAACACAACTAAATTTTCTGATTGCGGCATCTGAAGATGACCTTCCATTTATATCTAATTTCTTAAAAAGCAATCCTGGGTGGAACGGTAAAGTATATCCTGATTTGTGTTCTCTCAATCAAATTCAACGTCATTCGCTGGCGATTGCTGCACTAGCTTATTATAACTTTGTAATAGTGGACAACTTAAATTATGAAGATATCGTTGATGATGAGGATGAAGCACATGAAGATGAAGATGAAGATGAAGTCGATGATGAAGATGAAGATGATGTAGATGGAGATTAAGAAGAGTTGCAAATTTATAATAAGTGGACAACTTAAATTATGAAGATATCGTTGATGATGAGGATGAAGCACATGAAGATGAAGATGAAGATGAAGTCGATGATGAAGATGAAGATGATGTAGATGGAGATTAAGAAGAGTTGCAAATTTATAATAATAATAATTATTATTATTATTATTATTATTATTGTTATTGTTATTGTTATTGTTATTGTCGTTGTCGATGAATATGCTTTTAAGTATTTCTTTAATGAAGTTGTATTAAGCATTTCTACTTGTTTAATGTTTAATGTATCAATAATAATAAATTTAAAAAAAATAGGGATCAAAGTGTCATAAATATTAAAATATAAGGAATATTTGTGAAAAAAAAAATGTGTACAACAGTTGAGTAAAGTAAAATTTTGCAAACTATTAGAACTAAGGTATAAAATATGATAAAACACGTAGGGTATCAGGGAGACTGATATCTGTGTATTAAATTCTTAAGAGTGCCTAAGCCGCCATCAACGCAAGCCTTTCTCGCTGCTGGTTCTTGATTGTAACAAAGTAAATATATATACAGAGAAATTTCACATTGGAATATGAGAAAGAGAAGCCGACAGGCCTCCTCAGAGCAGGTGTTTTCTGCTGCTGATTTTGATAGTTATTTATGTTAATATTGAATTATTTATTCATTTTATTTATTTTTCTTTATTTTCCCATTGATCGTCTAGGAGGATGATGTAATCAGTCAACTTCCAGACGACATTCTCGTTGAAATTATCAATAGGTTAAACAGTCTTATTGAAGCTGCAAGGACTAGTGTCCTTTCTGCTAGATGGAGAAATTTGTGGACTTTTAGCACTAATCTTAACTTTGATCCGCCAACGAATATGTGCAAATCTTTGAGTGAAGTCCAAGCGTCAAGGCCTAACTACATCAACTGGGTTAATAAAGTTTTAGAATTGCATAGAGGCTCAACTCTAAATGAGTTCAAAATACATTATGAATTGTATCATGCTCATACAACTGTCCTTGATAATTGGATTCACACAGCAATATCAAAGGGTGGGGGCGTTCAACATTTTGAGTTGAAGTTAAATCTTGAAGGAGCTGGTAAGAATCCAAAGTATACATTTTCACAAGAGTGTTATAATAGCCTCAGAAGCCCCCATGGTTTGTCCTTCATCAACTCTCTAAAATCTCTTTCTTTAACTAATGTAAACGTTACCGGTGAGATTCTTCATTTCTTTATATACAATTGTCCTCTTCTTGAGAGATTACTAGTTGCACATTCAAACTCACCAAAATTTGCCTTAAAGGTTGTTGGTCCATCAATCCGATTGAAGTTCATAGAGTTTTATTGTTGCTTCTCTATTGAAGAAGTTGAAATTTCTACCGCCCCAAGTCTATTGTCATTTAAATTTTATGGAGCGGACATCGTTTTAAAAGTTGAGAATGTTCCTCGGCTTCTTGATGTATCAATTGGTGGAAACTGCTATGCTCGACTAAAGAATTATATTGAACCAATCATGAACTATCTCCCTCAGCTCCACACTCTTGAGTTCCGCATGCACTTGGACTTTCATCCTACGGTAACTAGCACTACACTACAAGTTTTTATGCCTGTGACGACTGTGTATTCCAAATTCTAACGATATAACTGTTAACTCCACTCTTTTTGTCAGGACGATGTACTGTTTCCATTTTGTGAATTACCTAAACTAAGGCACTTGATATTTTGTGTGGGTGCTAGAGATGATAAAAATCTCCTCGGATTGACTCGCATGATAGAAGCATGCCCCTGTTTGGAGAAGTTTACACTCAAGGTATTGATTGCTCGCAAATTGAAGAAGTAAACTTGTGTCTTGCTCATTTGAATTAACTTATGATTCATTCATGGATACAATAGTTGTCTATGTTATTTTTTTATTCAGTTGGTTATCATTGTTGCAGTTGGTACATTATGGCCATCGTCCAAGGAGAAAAATAAAGGAGTTTCCGAAATGTGCTCATCAGTATGAACGTCTGAAGGTGGTGGAATTCATCGGATTTGTTGGGCGTCCAATTGACCTTGAACTTGCATACTATTTTCTTGAAAACGCCGTCATGCTTGAGAAAATGATCGTTAATCCTATCTTTGTATTTTCAATTGGATTCCACATCGAGTTGGATCAGAACAAGAAAGAAGCCGCTAGGGAAAATGCCAAGCAGTACTTGCGGGAAAGGGTACCTCAAGGGGTTGCATTTGTAATTTGCTAATTCATTTTGTAGTTTGAAGTAAGGATATTTGGTTTTCTATTATATTTATAATATTCCTCCATCGATACAGTTTCGTTTGTTGAAGATTTCTCAAATGTAATCCTGAGTTTCATTACACTTCCTTGTATAAATCTCTTATACAGTACAAACAAAACTCACTTGTGTTATCAGGTAATTTAAAAATTGTAGGCAATTCCCAGCAGCAGCTCAAACCAAACCAAACCAGTGTATATTCGATTGAGGATGAAAGCATGCCAAGTTGATAGAAGAAAAGCTACCTCATGGTGTTGAATTTGTAATAAACTATGAACATACATAGGAGATCTTAAAAAAAAATATTGCATGCATCCAAAGGAGCTTTAGCAGCCAAACGTCAAAATGTAGCCAAAAACAAAAAGAAGAAGAAGGATTTTGAAGGAAATAGGGCAATTACAACATCTGCAAATGCAAAAGGAAAGAATGAAAATCAAAAGAAATCCTATCTACCTTGCCAACACTGTGGAAAGAAGGTCATCCTCCAATTAAATGTTGGAAAGGGTCTGATGCTAAGTGCACTAAATGTAATCAGATGGGGCATGAAGTTGTTATCTGCAAAAACATAAATCAACAACACATTTTGCATAAATCAACAACACAGTGAAAAGGTAAAGACTGCTGATCAAGAAAAGGAAAATTACCTATTCGTTGCTACATGTTTCTCAAGCATCGAATGAAGTGAGAGTTAACTTATTAACAGTGGTTGTACTAACTAGATGATATATAACAAAGATTTATTCAGGGAATTAAGCAACGCAAACTCATCAAAGGTTTGAGTTGTAAATGGCAAGTACATAGTTGTGAAAGGAAAATGAACAGTTACAATCTCAACCCGTTCGGTACAAAGTTTATTTCTGATGTGTTGTATATCCTTGAAATTGATCAAAATCTGTTAAGTGTTGGACAACTAATTGAAAAGGGTAATAAAGTTGTGTTCGAAGACAAAAGTTGCTTGATTAAAGATGCAGATGGCAAAGATATTTTTAAAGTAAAAATAAAAGGAAAAAGCTTTGCTCTAAATCTATTGGAAGAGGAGCAAACTACTTTCCCAATCAAAGAAAATATCACTGAGTTATGGCAAAAGAGGCTCGGACACTATCATTATCAAGGGCTACTGCAGATGAAATCTAAGGAGATGGTAAATGATCTTTCAGAACTTGATGATCATATTCCAAACTGCAAAGCATGTCAGTTTGGAAAGCAAAGCAGGAGACCATTTCCCAAGGTAATATGGAGAGCAACAAAGAAGCTACAATTAATTCATATTGACATTGCAGGCTCATAAAGAACGCCATCTTTAAATAGTAGTCTTTATTATGTTGCATTCATTGATGATTTCACCCGTATGTGTTGGATTTTCTTTTTGAAGCACAAGTCAGAGGTGTCTCAAGTCTTCTAAAACTTTAAAGTTAGAGTTGAGAACGAGAGTGGTTGTAGAATTTAGACTTTAGATCTGACAATGGCAAGGAGTACACCTCCGAAACATTCAATCATTTTTGCAAGGACGCAGGCATTCAATATCAATTAACCACTCCATACACTCCACAACAAAATGGAGTTAGTGAAAGACAGAACAGATTTATATTGGAGATGACAAGATGTATGCTACATGAGAAGAACTTATGAAAACAATTTTGGGCTGAAGCTGCAAACACTGCCTTTTTTTTTTTTTTTTTTTTGCAAAACAGGCTTCCCACAATAGCATTAAGGGATAAAACACCCTTTGAGGGTTGATATGGATATAAACCAACTCTAAAGTTCCTTAAAATTTTTAGATGTTTGTGCTTTACTCATGTTTTACAAGTTAGGAGAGACAAACTAGATAAAATAGCACTTCAAAGTATCTTTATTGGCTACAGCTCGGTTGCAAAAGCTTATAAAATTTTCCAACCATAAAATGGAAAAATTATTATAAGCAAAGATGTGCACTTTATGGAAAATGAAGAATGGAACTGGGATGATGCAAAGAAGATGGATTCAACCTCAAAAGAGCCAAAACTCAAGTCTCATGTTTTGGACATAGCAGACCAAAGCATTGAAGATTGGGAGAATGAAATGGTGGATGACAGACTTATCAAGGGAACAAGACCACTTTCTAATGTTTACCAAAGATGCATTGTTGCTGTGTATAAACCTACAAAATATGAAGAAGCCAAGACCGATCAAAATTGGATTACTGCAATAAAAGAAGAGCTGTTCATGATTGAAAAGAAAAAAAATGTGGGAGTTGGTTAATTGACCCCAAAATAGAAAGGTAATTAGAGTCAAATAGGTGTATAGAACCAAGCTTAATGTTCATGGCTCAATCAACAAGTATAAAGCTAGGCTCGTGGTCAAAGGATATGCTCAAATACCCGGCGTGGACTATTCAGATACCTTTGCACCAGTTGCTAGACTCGACATCATTAGACTCTTACTCACTGTTGAAGCACAAAACAATTGGAAGGTGTATCGGTTAGATGTCAAGTCAGCATTCTTGAATGGTTTTCTACAGGAGGAGATTTATGTCGAGCAACTAGAAGGCTATGTAAAGCAAGAAGAAGAAGACAAGGTTTATCTTCTTAAAAAGGTACTTTACGGTTTAAAGCAAGCTCCAAGAGCTTGGTACAACATGATTGATGAACATTTGCAAAACTTGGGATTTGCTAAAAACTTATCTGAATCAACATTATATGTCAAGCACAATAGAGCTAACATTCTTATCATCTCACTATATGTGGATGATTTACTTGTGATAGGAAACAAAACGAGTGTTGTAGAGAAGTTTATGCAAGAGATGATGGAGGTTTTTGAGATGACAAATCTCGAATTGATGACATTTTTTCTTAGAATGGAAATTAAACAAAATGAATATGAAGTTTTCATCTATTAGAAAAAATACGTCAAGGAGATTATGAAGAAGTTTAAACTCCAAAATTGCAAAGAAATGAGCACTCTGATGAACTCAAAGGAGAAGCTAAAATGGAACAAAGAAGACTGATTAGGCATATTTCAAAAGCCTGATTGGTTGCTTGATGTATTTTGTCTCAGTTTATGCACTGTGCAAGTGAATGGCATCTCAAAACTGCAAAGAGAGTGCTTAGATATGTGAAAGCCACTTGTGATTTTGGCATTAAAATTACAAAGAGCAAAGAGTTCAAACTGGTTGGTTTCTCAGATAGCGATTAGGGAGGTTCCATTGATGATATGAAAAGCACTTCAGGCTACTGTTTCACACTTGTTTATGGTGTTTTCTGATAAAGCTCGAAAAAATAAGAAATTGTAGCTTAATCCACTGCTGAAGCAGAATTTGTTGCTGCTATTAATCAAGCTTTGTGGTTGAGGAAGATTTTAATTGATCTTAACTTGGAGTAGATAGAAAGTAGGGAGATTCTTGTTTACAACCAAGTTACTAGTGCAATCTCTCAAAATCCTGTGTTTGATGGGAATACTAAGCACTTTAATATTAAGTTATTCTTCTTAAGAGAAGTACAGAAAGATAGAGCCATTGTTCTTATTTACTACAAAATAGAATATCAGGTTGCAAATATATAACATCCCCAAATTCAGATATACTACCGACAAGTAACAAAATCCCTCGTCACCCTAAGCCTTTATCTTTGTCTATCTGAATTCATACATAATTCTTATAAATTCATAACTTGTAACCCATTTAATATAATGCATAAGAGCAATATGCTCGACCATGAAACATAAACATAATACATTAATGTTATACAAAATTTGGTGCCACGCCATTTATGCAGACATATATGCCCAGCTTAACTATAACACTCTATAAATGCTGAACCCATGTGCCCTAGTGACTACAGTGCATATCCTTGCCTTCGCAAGTGACTCCTCTTTACTGTAACGTTTATATCTTTCTAATTGAATATTCATCTTACAAAACTGAAAGAGTGAAGGGTGAGTCTTGAAAGACCTAGTGCGTGGAGATTATATCGAAGAAAAATATACATGTCAGAAAAATTAAGTCCTACGGTAAATAAATGAAACTTGTATTATTAATAAATTTTAATAAGGTAACTTAAATTTGTAGTAGCTAAAAACTAAATTTAATACTATATTTAAAAACTACTCTACTTTGATAAAACCAATTCAAGAAAAATGGTTATAAAACCGAAAATTCTGTGACTCTGATATCTTGGCTTGCAATGTGTCACAGTCAATCAGGATCCGACCTTTGGCCCCATAAGGTGACCTCTAGCTTCGTAGGACGACCTCTGGCTCGAAGGCAAATCTCTGGCTCGAAGGCAAATTTCTGGCTTTGTAGGGCGACCTCTGGCTCCATAGGACAAAATTTTCAAAATCAAGTTTCAAACTCATTTTAAAACAAATTTATTAATAGTTCTGAAATTGTAAACCAAAATAGTTCCATGAACTCCATAAATTTACACTAAACCAATTACAAAATCTATGTCTTAAATTACAAAATCAAGAGAAGTTATATAAATTTCCATCAAATTCAACATACTTGAGTATACTAAAATACTCATTATTTCTTAAATTCATAAAAATTTACTTCAAGCATAAATAAAGTTTCACCTTATTCAAATCATGTGACAATAATAAAAAAAAAAAAGACTCTTTATGTTTCCATTCATGATTTGAACCATAATTGAACAAGTTAAAATTGTTTTTCAAAGCATTCATAATTCAAACAATATATTCAAATAATATTTTATAAAAGTAAAAAGTATCCACTTACCTATGCGCCTTAAAGGTTTGCCCTAGGTTACATGTCGTAGCCACCAAATATCAAATATATACGTGATGCCTAATACATTTATAAATTTTATAAAAGTTTCTTAAAACCAATAAATGTAAGTTTGGAATCATTTACAATAAAATTAGTCCACTCATCTATTAGAGTTTGATTAACTCTTACTAAAGCATAGCCGGTGGGTGTTCCGATCGGCGATTTACATTAAAGGGCCTTCGTTAGGAATCTCAATATGGCATATTTAACTTATAACTAAACAATTATATCATGCATGAACACTACACCCTCATAAGAAATCAAGGTGTTTTAGATTACTATAGATCTTGGACTAAAGTTACCCAAGTCGAATGATTGCAATGCATTTTTCGATTATTTTAAATAATTCTTCATTGCACAAGGGCAACTTTGTAATTTTTTTGGGATCAATCGGCAATGCGTTTGAAGCTGAATTTTTAATATATTCATCATTTATATGTTAAGTTTACATGGCTTGCGTTTGAAGCTGAATTTTTAACGACAGTGTGTAGTGCTGAAACAGAACACATATTTTCAAAATTTACTACAACTTCGTTCCTATATGAAAAATTTTGATTTTTGGATATGTTATTCATTTATATGTTTACTTTTCGTAGAATTTTATGATGCTAAATTTGGAGGTCTGGAACCCTATTTCGTATCAAGTTTTCTATCTGTTGCTCCTTATTTTTGGCAAACCAAAATGTAACACAAAATAATTACTTTTAAAATCTAGTAAGAACTTGCCGTTTCACGAAAAAATCTAAATTTTGGCTAAATTGCTCGTAATTTTATCTAGTTTCTCAAAATTTTATAGTACATTAATTGAATGTCTATAACTTATTTTATAAATCAAACATTGCACCAAGGTCAAAATTTCAACAACAGGTCTACCTTGCTGATTTTCTAGCCCTATGATTTTATCACCAATTCCATACATCATTAGCTCTTTCATTTTTCATTCTTACACATAAAGCATAACCCTATACACATAATATTTACTACCATATGTATTCAATTTATGCAATTTGCCAATATTTTTCCACAACCAAGTAACAAGTGCACACTTTCCATGCATAAACAATACACAATACAATCAATAAGCCATACACATTATAACACTTCAAATATACATGCGTTACTCACTGTTCCCTGGTGAAATCACCATTTCATTCCAGATTTTCAACATCTAAAACAAAGAATAGTTACTTCATTTACCAATTCCATGCACATCACCACTTAACTCCAATTTTCATGCATTTTGTCATTTAATTTTACAATACCCAAGCCTTAAATACTGCTATATACATAACCAACACTGCCACAATATAAATCAATGCCATATATCCATATATATATATATATATATATACATTTTCGTTCACTGTTCATCACCTTTTTCTAATTCAATTTCAGTTTTCTTATAATTCAAATACAAAGCCACACAACACACCAATTCCACATAAACCCATAATAAATTCATCACCAATTTCTAATCAAATTTTTCAAAATTTTGGAAGAGAAATTACCGTGCTGAAAATCAAATTCCTCCCTTTCTTTTTTTTTTTTTTTTTACCTCTTCTTCTATTTTTCTCTATACTTCCTTCTCCTTTTTCTACCTCTCCTTACTCGGATTTCCTCCTTGCTCACTTTTCCCGTTCAACAAATATCTTCTTCTTGCATCCGAGTTTCTCTACCCTTGGAAGAGAAGCTTACTTGAAAGAAAATTCCTCCATCTTCTTCTTGGCTGGATTTTTCTTCCTTCTCTTGCTTGAAATCCTCTTCTCCTTCTCTTTCCCATCCTTGCTCGACCATTCCACTCTTTTTCACTTACGGTTTCTATGTTCTTCTCCAACCTTCTGGAGCTTTCTCTACCTTTCTAACACTTTTCTAAATAAAGAAGATAATCCCAAAATAAAGAAATTGGTTGTTTATATATTATAGAAAGTGGGTGGGTCATGGAGCTTCATTTGGGTTAAATTGTATTTTGATTCTTTTTCTTTATTTCACATTTTTCTCCCTTGTTTCCTTATGGTCTCTTCTCCTTTGTATTTTGTATTGTCTTTTAACTTTTAACTTTATTACTTTTCTAGAAAAGTAAATATTATTTTAGAAAATTATATAATATATTTTAGGTCATTTCAAAATACACCATTAATCTTAAAATTGTCAAAATTTTGGGCTTAGTTATTCACAAAATTTGGGCTTTCATTTTACTCGTGGGTTTAGTTTAGTCTTGCTTTATTATCCACAAAGCATGGCTATAAACACCCCCTTTTTTACTTATTTATATTAATTTAACATATTATCTTTTAAGTTTAAAAATTTTTTATTTTAGTCCACCCATATTTAATAATATTTTAACATAAAAAATTTTCAGGCTATTACAGATATTTTTACCAAGTCAATGCCAATTAGCAAGTTTGAATTTCTAATAACAAAATTTGGTGTCTGCAACTCCTAAAGCAAGGAAGAGTGTTAGAAGACGTGTTTAAAGACTACTAATGTGGAGTTATAAATATTGCTTAGTTTTCAAACTGTTCCTAATTTTTGGTGTTTGTTATTTTTTTGTTATTCATATTGAGATCATGGCGTAATCTTAGGACCATAATTCTAGTGGCTAGTGGGTTGTTATTCAACTTTAAATTGTAATGTTTCTAATGAAGAAAAGTGTAGTCCTCTTTACTTAAAATTAAGTAGTTCTCATTTTTCAATTACTTTTGCCTTAGCAATATTTGTTTTCATTCTTGTTAAAATAACAACAGATCTCTTTTAGCTGGTAATTTCATCCGAGTCTCTAACTAATCTCAGTCACTTGTATTATAATTTAGCGTCAGTAGTTGTTTCTTCGTTAGAGCACCATAGCTATCATTATTGTTGAAAAGTTCAGTTTTTTACGAAACCCATAAGCCTGATTGCTCGTGGTAAGTTACGGGAACTATTAACTAAACTCCACTTTAGCTTATAATCGTGCAGAAGATTTTGACAATCAGCCTTTTTCTCATTGCATAATAATAAAAAAAAATAATAATAATAAGTAAAGCTGCTCATTCATAAAGGTGGTAAATGGACTGGCTACGAAAATAAGGTCCATGCAAATTTGTTGGCTGAGCCAGACTGAATTTATACTGTTTACAGTTAAATCTATGTGAAAAAACGAGTTCCGACATGGTTCATAGATTCGACCCACGCAAACTTGTGGCTGGACCAGCCCACGAGTCTAAACCGTTTAAAATTTAAAAAAAATTAATTAATTAATATTATAAATTTAAAATAATTAAAATTATTTAATATATAAATTAATCAATTAAGCTACGGGAAAATCCTAAATGAGTTTGGAATATATAATGAATTGTTATGATTATCGTGGAAGCAGTTTTACCAATTGGATTCAGAAAGCACTATCAAGAAGTGTTCAAAAGCTTATGGTGAATTTGGGTGGAGTGTTCGGTATGAAACAATTTACATTTCCACGAGAGTTTTATAACAGCATGAAAAGTCCCCTGGTTTATCCAGCATCATGTCTCTAAGGTCTCTTTGTTTTGCTCTGTGAAGCTTTCCATAGAAATTCTCGAGTTCTTTATATACAATTGTCCACTTCTTGAGTGATTATCTTTGACAAATGTAGACTAACCGCATTTAGTAGGCTTAAAGGTTGCCGGTTCATCAATTCGATTGATGTACATAAAGCCCCTTTCTGCAGAAGTTTACACTACAGATAAATTTCTTAACATATCAATCGCTAATATGTCAATTATGAATGGCGATTATGTGGTCATTATAGTCTGTTTATTTGAATGTATGATATGGCTGCATGATTGTCAGCATATTTTCCAAGCTAATTTCAGAGAATTCTAAGGTTGTAGTAAGCGTACTAAATGCATTAATTACCGATAAGTTAAAAGTTTTGGCATAGATGTATGAATTTACTAAGAATTTGGTGGTGTAGTGATTGGCTCGGAATCAATACAGTGGTCATGTATGTACTCCATCTTTTGGCCTATTATCGTATTTGATCATACTTTATACTTTTGCTGATTAGGAATATCCTTCTAGTACTCAATAAAGAGAGAGTGTTGGTGTGGATAATTTCATGATAGTCTAATGATTCTCTGTGAAATTGACTAAACAGTAAGTTTAAGGTGGAACAGATTGGCTGTGTCCTTGTTTAAAGTCTAGTTTAGTTTCTTAAATATTCACAAGTGTTTGTAGCAAATTGTTCTGTTTCTTCTCTGAGTGAACTGACAGTGTTCTTGACATAAGCTCTATGATAGTATTGAAAATATGGGAATAAGAATGATTTTTCTATATCAATAT
>JAXCLQ010071209.1:0-12555 GCA_035584115.1 Cedrela odorata
AAAAACACTTTCTCTGTTTTCATTTTTACATTATTGTTTCTAAAATATATCACCACACATTTTCAAATCTGAAAAAATCCTCCAATTTCAAAAACATCATCTGATATATCATTCCTATAATGTACATGATCATGCTCGGCGCACTCACAGTGCAGCCATTATCAGAGAGAGAACTGTTGGAAGGTTAGAAATAGATGCAGAAATTATATTGTCCAAAATTACACATAAAACTTACATAATTTCTTCTTAACCGGGGAACTTTTAGTGGGAACAAGAACAGGTAGGTTCTGTGCCTCCGCCAGAGGACATCTTGTAACTGCGCTCCCACGTATCAACAGCGGCTGCCTGGGCATGAGGGACATGCCGAGGATGTTTCTCTCTCTTGTCTCCCTTTATCTGCTTTAATGCATACTTAAGTGCAGGCAATAAAGCCTCCATGCATTCTCCAACCGCATTTGGATTTCCGGTCATGTTGATGATCTAAGCACACGAGTAATGCAGAAAATATTCAGGGGATGGCATGCCAATATGTTGACGTTAGGTACCGTCTTATAGAACTTATATGATCCAAATATATAGTAATATCAGAAATACATCAGGTCATAATTCGATTCAAGTCAACTTCCATAATATGATACCAGCATTTTTCATGTATCGTATGGCAGCACACCACCACAAGAAACTAACTCAGTCAGCTCAATAACCAAATATATCAGCTAACAGATATGTTTAATATAGCAAGCAAACATTAACAAGTACTGAGTTTAAAATTTTATAACTGTGTATGTAGAGAGAATAAAATTATGAAATTTTGCAGATTGTTAATATGCATATGTCATTGCTTAGTGTTAAAATTTTAGAATTTTTTGGTTCATTAAGGAAACCATAAATTAAATGATTACATTACTTAATTGCAAAATGCAAAATTCAAATTCTTATGAATGAATATAGGGCTTGTATTTATTGTTAGAGTTCAAAATCTAGCTATTACACTCATAATAATTTAAATTTTGAATGCAAACGGTTGACCTTTTCCCCGAACCGGTCGACCGGTTTTGGAAAAATGAGTAATAGTCGAAAAAGAATTAACAACTAGTTGACTAGTTGCATGAACCGATTAACCGATTCAAGTTGATTGACCGGTTTGAGAAACCAATTGGTCGGTTTCTCTTGCTAGACTTGGTTTTCCATCTTTTAAAAAACTTGTAATTTGACTCCTAAAAACCTTGCAGTTTAATCTTTTTTCTAATTTTAAAAAATACGATTAAGTTCTTATACTGGATCTCAAAAGTATCTTTCTGTACATTTTATAAATATTAAAAGTATGATTTTGTATAAAATAAATGAGTGTACAAATTTACAACAATAAACAAGCCTATTTTTTAAGATTTAAGACTAAATACCCTTAATTTGTATCTTAATTCTTTAATTTGAATCTTTGATGCTTCTTTATTTATTTGCTTGATTGAATTAACATATTTTGTTATCATCAAAACTTGAGTTTATATGACACTAAGGTCAACACTTTGAGGTTACACAACTTGTTTGAGTAGCTAGCAGTATTTCTATCATGATTGAAAGCAACCAACTAAGAAGCAATTGATTTTGTTTTCTCCAGTGCAGTTATGTTTGGTTTTCAATGGTGCTGATAGCTTGAGTTTCTTCATTAACCACAATGTTAAGGCTCCCAGGTGCCTTCTTGGTGCCATCAATATAGCCCTCAGATCATTTTCTCAGACATCTAGGAAAAACTTGAGCCTTCCAGATGATATAGTTATGTCTATCTAGCTTGATTAGGATTGAAAATGTAAGATTGCTTAACTGACTTTGAGGAGGTACTCCAATGGTGTTAGTAGTGCTAGAAACTGATACAAGTTAGAAATGATACATTTACAGCCGACAGAGAGAATGTGGAAAACTTGTGTCTAAATCAATTACAAAGTATATGATATATTTATATACAACCGAATGAGTGGTGTAACGCTAGTGCTAGAAAGGATAAAAGATTTTATACAAATATGGATATTAAAGCTGTTTATTTGTAAAATTTTGTCTTGACTCTCAGCTATTGGGTATGCACCTGCTGATAGTATAACGACCTATTAAACTTTTCGTACTTGCATTGCAACCTTTCATAGTTCACCGCTCTGCATAATTCAGCCTAGTACACACACACCACGCCTTACCTTAGCTGGCTTAACACTGTCCGAGCTCACACCACAGCATGAATATTTAGAATCCATCTTACCATTTTCAATAGCAACTTCATTAGCACCTTGAATCAAACCAATCTGCTTCATCCAAGGAAAGAAAGCATAATCCTTAGACAATTCAGTCTGCAATGAAGACGAGCAATCCTCAGACATATCTTGAGATTCAGATAGTTTTTTTAAGAACCAAAGAACTGAGAGAATGTAAGCGTACATTGATAATGTTTAGTCTTGCCTTGCGTTTCTTATGTTCATCGATAGTGTTTGAAATTAATTTGTCGACTTTTCGAGGCAATTTCTCTACTCGAGACTTGCTTCCACTGATGGATTGAAGAATTTTGATTAAAGGAAATAGATCTACAATATGAGAACTTCTAAATAATGGGACAAGTTCATTGACTATCGATATAAATATTTCAAGATCTTTGCATTTGTTGCCAAAGACTGCTTTTGAAGTGATAACATATGATAACTAGAACGGTTCATTAGTAAGGTTAATCACTAATCCTCATTTTGAACCAATCAAATTAATGAGATTAGACACTTCTTCCTCTCTTATTGATCGAAAAGACTGGACTTTTTTCATGCTTGAAACCTTTACTACCCTTAATTTTCGTAGTTGCCTCCAGTCATTGCTGTATGGACTAAAGATAATAACACTAGAGTCGTATGTTAGGATTTTTTCTGTGAACAGTTGAACCCTTGCTGAAAAGATAATATCACGAGTTTTAAACACTACTTTGGCAAATTCTGTTGATGAAACAACAACAGTGGGAATTTCTTCAGTTTCTAGGTACATGAGGGGTCCATATTTTTTACCAAGATTGTTAGTGCATGATGAGGCAGTGAACCAACAAGCTGGTGCAAATTTCCAATGTTATGTAATTTCCTTGGCCCTAATGGTAGGTTTAAAGATTTATCACTTCGTTTGGATGATCCCTTCTCTATTTGTAGCAACTAAAAAAATACTGTATTAAAATTTAATTCTCTGTCATTGATTGTTCATTTTCAATGAAACTGAAAAGTATAGATCAATCATTTTACTAATTTACATTGAATAACCGACTGTACTCAAAAGTAAAAATAAAATAAAATAACGTCAGTTGTTCTTATCCAATTTGACCAAATATCCTACCATTAGTACTGTTATATATATAAATTTATCTATTGACTTGGTTGTTACGACAGATTATATTCAAAAAATAATTAATTAATTAAATAATGTCAATTGCCCTTTTAGCCTAATATCCAATCACTAGTACTAGTACTGCTATATTAGGACTTTTGTTGGAAGGGTTTGAAACCCTTGATGCAAAGGTAGTATCATGATCCATATTTCTTTGCCAATTTTTTTTAGACCAAACTAGAGTAGCAATCTACCTTTGGGTCTCTTACCTATTTTCAGGACACAAAAAGCAAGAAAGGTTGGCAAAGGAAATGATACCAATCCCATGAGAGAAGTAGCAGGAGTGTGTGGTTTAGAGAATGTTGGGGCCTATAAATTACAAGTAATTAAAGCTTTTAAATTGTTAGCAAAATATAATTAAAGTGGACAAAATTAATAGACAAGATATTTACATGGTTCGTCTAATTTAAGCTACGTTTACGAATTAGTGCATATATTTTTTGTGGACAAAAATGATATATTATTTTTTTGGATGACAGAAATGAGAGTAGGTACCCTCTTTTATAGTGAACTCCTCCTTACTTCTGATGCCAATGAAAATTTCAATTATCCATGGTCATTTTTTTCTTTCTTTCCTTTACTTTTGCCAACTGTTTTCAGTCTTCTCACACTTATAGGCTAATTAAATTAGTACACAACTTTAGTTTATCAATATTCACTAGTAATGTTAACATGTCTGCAGGATTTTGAATTCCAAGAATCTTTACTAAGGTTTAAGACCTCGTCTTTCAGAAGTGAATGAATAAAATGATACCGTACTTTATTTGCTTTGTTATGAAAAAAAAAGACAGGTATTTGGTAAGGTGGATTGCACTTTGAATGTCGCTATACAAAAAGTTGTCTTCTTGTCTCTTGATTAATTCTTCCAGTAAACTTTATAGCCAAATCATCTTTTTGCTTGCTTCTATGATTACAACATATTCAACTCCAGTTACAGCTCTACTGCTTAGAGTATAAACATACCTTGTAGTACTTTTTTTTGTTGTCAATGTTACCAGTCAAAGTTTGCATCAAAATAACCTTTTAAGGCTATATCTCCATTTTCAAAGCATAATGTCATATTTGTGATATCTCAAAAATATCTAAGGATTCATCTAACTCCTTCCCAGTGCATCTTACTAGAATTGTTCATGTACCTACTCACAGTGCCTACTGCATTTGCAATGTCTAATATAGTATAAATAGAGGTGACAATTTGGATTCTCATATCATATTTGTGTCTTATTATATTCATATCATATCAAATAGAGGTAAACTCAAGTTTAATAATTATGTTAAAAATTAAAAATATTAACTCATTACAATTATTAAACGATTAAAATAGTTTGTAATCGTGTCACACATTTAATATATATATATATATATTATATTGTAATATGACTTTTATGGTACAATATATTCAAATGCTAATAAATTTTATTCTACGTATAATTAGATACTTTTTAAAAAGTGATAAATAAAAACTAAATTTCTTAAAAATATAAAATATATAAAATAAATTTATTAAATTACAATGAGTTAGAATGCTGTAATTACTCAAGTATTTAATCGTTTTATAATCCGATTTATGAACTTAAACTCGACACAATTATTAATCATATTATATTATTTTATTCATTTAATAATTGTGTTATTTTATATCAACCTGAATCCGTAAATTTTGTGTCGCATTTGTGTTTGTTTGACAGGCGGTGTCAAAAATTACCACCCTTAAGTACAAACCTTTGCTTGCATTAGACTTTCAATTACTGACGCATACGAAATTTTCTTCGTATAAGCACATTCTTCCTTTGACTTTGGTGAATGTTCTTTGGATAGTTAAATTCATCGATGCGCTATTTAATAAAAGTACATTTTCTAGACTTTGGTTTAAGTTTGCTCCTTTGTGCATGATTTATGTGCACATAAGAGATATAACTAAACACACTTAGATGTGAAACAGGCAGCTTTTTTCCACTCCGAGCTTCACTGGAATTTTTCTATCCAAAGGTACTAGGGTTGTACAATTAATCAAGTAAGCTTCTATGTTAATCATTTTAACCCAAAAGAACTTTGGTAAGCTTGCATGTATTCTCATGCTCCTGGCACGTTCATTTAAAGTTATGTTCATGCGTTTTGTCATACTATTATGCTACGATGTTTGAGAACGGTCTTTTTCATATTGATCCCATTGGTTGCGCAAAATTCTTTGAATCATTGGTCTTTGTATTTCCCTTTATTGTATAATCATAAACACTTGAATTTTAAGCCGAATTCATTTTCCATAACGCTTTCTATTTTCTAAAAGTATAAAAAATTTCTGAATTTCTTGTCAAAAAATAAACCCACACATCGAAGAAGGTGACATAATATAATATGTCTCCAAGCGATTAAACTAGAAAAGGTCCCCGTATATCTGTATGAACCAACTTTAATTTTTCTACTTTGGGTATCTTGTCAACTTTTGAGAAATTGACCTACTTTTGTTTTTCGAAGATACTATCTTCACATTGACCAACGTCTACAAATTTTAAGTCTAGTAATTTTTCTTTAGAAAGAAATGACTTTATCTTTTTCTCACTCATATTGTCAAGCTTATAGCTATATAAATATGATTTTTCATCACAATTAGCAGCTACAATGATATTCTCCTTGTTTGAAGTCACATATTAAATACTAGTAGTCTTTCCATAAGCTATGACAAGAATTCCCTTAGAAATCTTCCATTCACAACTTGAGATGGTTATTGTTGGTGCACAGATGTCTACAACCTCTCTGAACACAATCTTGATTGTTGACAAATTCGAACTCTCAATCGATCAAACACAAATGCAAGAAAAAAGAAAATACATTTTCTGTAAAACCAGAAAACTAGAAAACTAAAAATAGATGAACACAAGAATATTTATGTGGTTTAGCCACTAAGAACCTACATCCACAATCCAAGAACAACACCAAGAATTTTATTCAATGCAACTCAAATAACACAGCTAAGTTAACATGAAAGAATCTGAAATGACACTACTCTGTTTTTCTTTCTAGTTTCTCACTCTACAAGCGTACTGATTTTTAACCAGAAAGCTCTCTATTCTCCATATTGAATATCAGTATTCTTTCCATGAGCTATGACAAGAGTTCCCTTGGAAATCTTCCGTTCACAACTTGAGATGGTTATTGTTAGTGCACAGATGTTTACAACCTCTCTGAACACAATCTTGATTGTTGACAAATTTAAGCTCTCAATTGATCAAACACAGATGCATGAAAAAAGAAAATACATTTCTGTAAAACTAGAAAATCAGAAAACTAAAAATAGATGAACACAAGAAGATTTACGTGGTTCAGCCATTAAGAACCTACATCCACAATTCAAAAACAACACCAAGAATTTTATTCAATGTAACTCAAGATAACACAGCTACGTTAACATGAAAGAATCTAAACTGACACTATGTTTTTCTTTCTAGTTTCTCACTATACAAGCGTACTGATTTTTGCCCAGAAAGCTCTCTATTCTCCATGCCAGCATTGCCTTCAATTTATATTGAGATTATTGGGCTTACATGTGATGAATTCAAGAGTAGTTATAACCGTATTTTGGCCAGCTGTTGAACTGTTAATTAACTTTACTGTTTAACAGAAAAACTGAAACGGATTTTTTAACTAACTCTCACAATCTCTACCTTAGTTACAAATCCCTTGATTGTTCTTGCCTTAAACTCGAGCTTCATTTCATTTCCCCAACAGCAACTAATTTCAAGCAATGTTGAAATTTGGTTACTGGGATAGATTTTATAAGCATGTCAGCAACATTATCACTTGTATATACTTTTTCAAGTTTCACTACTCCATTTGCTATTTCATCCCTTATGAAATGAAACCTCACATCTATATACTTTGTTCTTTCATGATATATTTGATTCTTGCTCAAATGTATAGCACTTTAATTGTCCCACAAAATGCATACTGTGTCTTGCTGTAATCCCAATTTTGAAATCAACCTTTGCAACCATTTTGCTTCTTTCACTGCTTCTACTGCAGCAATGTATTCAGACTCTGTTGTTGACAAAGCTACAATATATTGAAGTGTAGATTTCCAACTTACAATGCATCCATACAATGTGAACAAATATACTGTCACTGATCTTCTTCTATCCATATCTCTGGCAAAATCTGCATCAACAAATCCCTGAAGCTTTAAGTCTTGTTTGAGATTACTTCCATACATCAAACCAACCTTAGAAAATCCCTTCAAGTATCTTAATACCCACTTCACAGCCTCACAACCTTAGAAAATCCCTTCAAGCATCTCCTTTTACTGGCTATTGACATATCATCTACATAAAGTAGAAGATATATAGCCCTTCATCTCCAACATATCTATGATACATATAACAATCATAACTACTTCTTTCATATTGATTTTTAACTATGAATTCATCAAACCTTTTATACTACTGCCTTGGTGACTGCTTAAGACCATAGAGTGATCTTTTAAGCAAACATACATGGTCCTCCTTCCTTGAAACTACAAAGCCTTTTGGTTGCTCCATAATGATTTCTTCCTCTAGTTCTCCATGCAAAAAAGTTGTTTTAACATTCAATTGGTCTAATTCTAAGTCTTAAATTGCTATTAATATTAACAACACCCTTATTGAGTTGTACTTAACCACTAGAGGCCCACTCTTTATGAGAATCCCTTAGCCATGAACCTGGCTTTGTACCTAATTGTATCTGAACCTATCATACCTTCTTTCAGCTTGTAAATTCACTAGCATCCCACTGATTTTTTGTTCTGAGGTCTAGGTATCAGAATCCAGGTTTTGTTCTTCATTAAGGAGCTTATTTCATCATTCAAGGTTGCCATCCATTTTGTTTTCTGCTTGCTTTGCATTGCTTCTTTCAATGTTGCAGGTTCACTACCAATAAATTCTTCCATGGTATTCAAAGTATAAGTAATAAGGTCAGCATAACCATACCTAGTGGGAGATCTTACATTTCTCCATTGTCTCTCCCTTGTCAGCTAATAATCATCTCTGTCGGGTTGTGTTTTTGTCATACCAGTTTCATCATTAGGTATATTTTTATTTAGTTGTTGTGGTGGCTCTACCTTAAACAAAACCATCTCTTCTCTTGGAGCACTTCTGATTTCTTGATCTGTTGCCCTTTCTTTCTACTATTCAATTGTTTGCTTTCTTGAATCTAAAATATGGGATTCATTGAGGACCACATCTCTGCTGAGAATTGCCCTTGGCGGATTTAAATCAGTATACCAAATTTTGTAACCTTTAGTTCCTTCAGGGTACCCCAAGAAAATACCCTTAAGTGTCTTGGGTTCTAGTTTCTCTTACCTACTGTGTGCATATGCTGGACACCCAAATATCTTCAAGTTTTGGTAATTGGTCATCTTCCCTGACCACTTTTCTTCTGGTGTATTGCCTCCTAGAGCCTTTGAGGAACTTTTATTGATTAGAAATGTAGCTATGACCAATGCCTCTGCCCAAAATTTCTTGGATAACTTTGAATGGATTAGTATACATCTAACCCTTTTAACAATGGTTCTATTCATCTTCTCAGCAGCCCCATTTTGTTGGGGTGTCATTCTGATTGTTCTGTGTCTAAGTATGCCCTTTATTTTACAAAAATCATTAAAATTGTTGCTACAAACCCAAGACCATTATCTATTCTTAATGCTTTTACTCTTCTGTGAGTTTGATTTTCCACAAGTTTCTTCCAACATTTGAAAGTTTCAAATACCTGTTCCTTTGATTTCAGGACATATAGCCACAACTTTCTGGTATGATCATCTATGATTGACATGAAATATCTACCCCCTCCCATGGATGCCTCCTATGCTGGCCTCCAAAGATTTACATAGACATAATCCAATGCATTCTTGTTGGTGTGCACTCCTTTAATAAATCTTACTCTATGTGATTTCCCAACACACATTCTTCACAAAAAGTTTGTTCTTTGATCTGATCAGTACCAAGATCCCTTTTCTTTCTTAGTTCTTTTAACCCTCTTTAGTTTAAATGCCCCATTCTTAAGTGCCACAGCCTTGTTCTATCAATATTAGTGCATAAAGAAACTGATACTAAACCTATTTTGACTTCCCCATCTAGAACATATAGCCCATTATGCATGCTTTCATTCATGATAACCATAGAGCCTTTGATCACCTTAAGCATGCCTTTCTCAGCTTTGAACATGCACCTTGATTTATCTAGCATTCCCAATGAGATTAAGTTTCTTTTTAATTTAAGAACATGCCTAACATTTCGTAGTTCATAGATTAATCCATCAGTTGTTTTTAGTTTGACAAATCCTATACCAACTACATTACAAGCCATGTTATTTCCCATTAGAACCTTACCTCTACCACTGAAAACATAAGTAATGAAAGATGATTTATAGGGGCACATGTGTAAAGAACATCTAGAGTCTATAATCCACTGACCTTCTATTTTTTTATCTGATGCTATGAACAATTTTACAACATCATAACCTTCATAAGATGAATCACTGTCTTCAGAAGTTATTGTTGCACTTCCATTGTTGTTCCTTGAATCTTTTCCTTTGTTCTTTCTCTGAGGACTATATCTCTTGAAATGCCCTTCTTTTTGCCATTAGAAGCATTTGAATTTCTTGTTTTTGGACTTTGATCTGTATTGATTTCTTTCTTTGGTGTTTTTCTTTTCAAGTCTTCCCCTGGTAGCCAACACTTTACCATGTCCATTGCCTGCATCCTTGAGTTCACTATTCTTCTTCAATTCCTTAGAATTAAGTGCTACTTTGACATCTGGCATCGAAATGGTTTCTCCGCCAAATGTTAATGTATCCACAAAATGCTCATATGAATCCATAAGTGAACTGAGTAGTAGCATAGCTTGATCTTTATCTTCAATCTTTACATCAATGTTTTCAAGAACCATGATGATACTATTAAATTCATCCAAATGTTCCTTAATGTTGCCTCATTCACTAAGTGAGAAAGTATACAATTTTCCCTTCTTATAAAGTCTATTAGCAAGAGATTTTGTCATGTACCTTTCCTCCAATTTTGCCTAGAGACCTGCTGCTATTGTCTCCTTTGACACCTCTCTGAGAACACCTTCTCCAAGACTCATGATTAAAGCATTATGTGCTTTAGTCAATATTTCTTTCTTTTCTTTATCTATCTATGATTCAGGCATATTTTCTTCACTCAAAAGTGAATCTTAAATGCCTTGGTGAACCAGCAATGCGTTCATTTTAATTCTCCACAGATTGAAGTCGTTTTCACCATTGAATTTCTCAATGTCAAACTTAGGATGTGTCATTTGCTTTTCTGAACCAAGCTCTAATATCAATTGTTGGTGCACAGATGTTTACAACCTCTTTGAACACAATCTTGATTGTTGATAGATTCAAGGTCTCAATCGATCAAACACAGATGCAAGAAAAAAGAAAATACGTTTTCTGTAAAACCAGAAAACTAAAAATAGACGAACACAAGAAGATTTACGTGGTTCAACCACTAAGGACCTACATCTATAATCCAAGAACAAGACCAAGAATTTTATTCAATGTAACTCAAGATAACACAACTACATTAACATGAAAGAATCTGAATTGACACTACTCTATTTTTCTTTCTAGTTTCTCACTCTACAAGCTTACTGATTTTTGCCCAAAAAGCTCTCTATTCTCCATGCCAGCATTCCCTTCAATTTATATTGAGATTATTGGGCTTACATGTGATGAATTCAAGAGATCTTGAATTAAGAAATTCAAGAGCAGTTATAACCGTATTTTGGCCAGCTGTTGAACTGTTAACTAACTTTACTGTTTAACAGAAAAACTGAAACGGAGTTTTTAACCAACTCTCACAGTTATATTGTAACCTTCATTAAGTTACCCCACTGAGATCAAATTCTTTTGAATCCAAGAATGTTTCACATTTTTCAATATCCACAATGTTTAGTCCATCAACTTCATATGAATGTCTCTTTTTTCTACTATCTTTATGGTCTCATCATCATCTAAATGAATCTTCTTGAAATCACCGTTGACATAGTTTTGCATTATTTCTCGACAAGGATGAAGTGAAATGACGCCTATGAATCTAAATTCACGATTCAATTCGACCATTGATATTCAACATTAGAGTATCTCTAACGAATATCTCCCAATGCATGTCAATTGAAAAGAGCTCATTCTTCATCCTTCATGTCATTTAGCTTCTTTCTGAGAGAGGCTGGTACAGATTTTTTTGGTAAAGACAATGTTCAATCTGCATTTTTCAGAATCCAAAATCTGCACCATTGAATTTTTCAATTTTTACCTTCATATTATCTGTAGCCATTGCTCTTACTTGAATCTAGTTCATTTGGATCGTTATAAGTCACTTATGCGAAGCCATACTGTATGAATGAATAGTATCATATTATACATTAACTGTACCTATATACATGAATAATACTACCGTATACATTGACAGTACACGTAAATATGAATAGTATCACAGCATACAAAATCTTATTTCAATGTTGAGTACTTTGCAAGAATATTAACTTTAGACCTGAGCTCTAATACCAGTTGTTAAGAAATTAATTATGATCATCTAGATTTAAAGGAATCAAAACATAATAAAAGTGCACAAAAATAATATCCACGGGCTGTTGCAAATATTGTTTATCAAATAAAAGAATATATTTGATATTTTATGATTAGTTCAAAGAGCAAATAAAACATAATAAGAGGACAACAATAAGAATAGTAAGCAAAACAACAACGTCAGATGGATGAGTTTTTTTTCGTCCGTTGCCCAATTTTTCTTAAAATCCATGAAGTTGTAGCAAACTTGAAATTTTCTTCTTGTTTTTCAAATATTTATGGGACGTCGAAGAAATTTCAAAATCAAATTATCCAAACTCAGAAAATCTCAAAAAAGACAAAACGTACTTTTAATATATTACTGGCCTTATTTATAACCTTTTGAAAAATAAAAAAATTAAAAACATAAAAACATATCGCACAATCTAATTGCTTATTAAATTAAATTAAATTATAATAATACGAATTAGCTTTATTTAAAAAAAAATAGAAATAGTATATATTAGATACAATATTTTGAAATCTAAGTTACAATTCTGTTATAACATATTAATGATAAAAATATTAATTATACGTTTATTT
>JAXCLQ010071210.1:0-12554 GCA_035584115.1 Cedrela odorata
GAACCCTTAAATGGCACAAGAGAAACCAAAAAGCTCCATGTAAATAGAAAAGTGAATGCATACCACCTCATAATCCACTTTCTCCACTGAAGATATATATAAAGGTAGTACAAGTAAAAATGCTTTGAGATATTTACAATGGTTTACCTAACTTGACTTGTTTATACATATAACCAATGAATTATTTAATGTTAATGCGTTATATATATATATATATATATATTTATTTATATATTAGTGAACTTTTGGGGAATTTAATTAGTTGAGTTTTCTTTGTCAAACACCATATATATATATATATTAATGAACTTTCCGTTAACTTAATTAGTTGAGTTGTCTTTATCAAACACCATATTTATATATATATATATATATTAATGAATTTTCCGGGAACTTAATTAGTTCAGTTGTCCTTGTCAAACACCAACCCAATATATATACATATATATATATATATATTGGGTTGTTTTGATACGTATAACTAATGAATTATTTAATGTTAATGTATTATATATATATATTAATGAACTTTTCGGGAGAACTTAATTAGTTGGGTTGTCCTTGTCAAATACCAATATATATATATATATATATATAATATAAAGTAGCGCTTCGTATGTTTGTTGAATAAAGTACGGGTAAAGTTGATAGCAAAGACAAGCAAATTCAATGGTAAATTAAGGCAGCAGTGGCGGGAATCTCGGTGGTCCATCCAAATATTAATCCACATGTTATGCAACGGTTAAATATAGTGTCTTTTTAATTTTTATTTAATTCGTTAATCATGTTATGCATTAAGAGTCTAAGCACTTATTTGTTTTACTCAACATCATGTTTATTTTAAGTTAATACTAAGAAATTGATAACTTCATCTAAATAAAATTAAATTTAAATATTTTATTTAAGATAAAATAAAATATATTTTAAGTTTATATCTAATTATAACTTTTAAAGATATTTTAATTAATTTTGTTTATTTTTTAATAGATTAAATTTACTCAAATATTTAATACGGTATATTAAATCACTAGGTTTTAGTTCATACATTAAAAATAAAAATAAATAAATAAATTATTTAGATTTTTTATTTTTTTGTATTTTAAATAAAATAAACAAACAGATTTAACCGCGTGTAAGTTATATATATTGAACCATTCATATTATAATCAAATGTTATGCATAAAAAATATTATTCTCTTCTATTTGTAATATTAAGAAAGAAATTAGATAAGAAAAACAAGAAATAAGAAAATCAAGACAAAATTACTTTCAAGTAGCTCTATCACACACACACACACACACACACACACACACATATGAAACAATAAATTTATAATATATGAAATATAATAATGACAGAAAATTACTTCAGAAAAACACAGAATTTCACAAGGTTCATCTGGGAAAATTACTAAATAACCACAATAAGTTGAGAAATATCAAATATGGCTTCAATTCAAAATATTAATTGATTTGGGGCTGCAGCTTTCAGTTCCAGGAAGAATTATCACACACACACACATATATATATATATATATATATGAATCAACAGTATCTGTACATATACAGCTACGAGATATGTAATAGGATCAAATATAGCAGTAATTTTAAAATTGAAACTCACACACATATAAACAGAGAGAGATCGAGAAAAGATCAAGAGATAACATACAGACTGCATTAATTATTAATTAAAATATTAGGACTCATGATTTGTCCTAACTAGTATAATTAATTAGTTTTATAGGAACAGGTATTCGAAGCTCTCACCTAATTATTATTTATCCTTAACCAACTTCCTTCCCTAATCAAAAACTTGAATTATGAGCAAACAAAATCTTGTAATAAATATAATTATATATATGACTAATAATTAATGAACAATTAACTTAACAATCTACACAGCCTCTCCCAATTAATTGTGGCCTCGGAATGTGGCGATTGTTGGCCCCCGATCCAGGATAATCGTTGATCTCCACAGCCATCCTTCCAATATCATTCATTTCATCTCCTGATCTTACCTATACATATACGAACTCAAATATTATTAATATATATTATATAAACATGCATGGGAATGTTTGCTTTATATATTAATTTGTATAAGTAATAAATAAAAATACGTACCTGCAGGTTACTGTTTTCTGAAAATTGATGAACCTGAGGTCGTCCATACATTAAGCTTCCTGTATGCAATATAATATTATGGAAACGAAACCTGATAAATGATCGAAGAAGAAGAATAATTAAGTTTGAAATCCAGTTTCAGGGAAAAGAAATTACTTGTAACTGGGACAGCATTCAAGAAGATAATAAGTTGAGAAAACACCAATAATATTGACGTTGCTACAGCTAGTAGCGGACGAAAGAGAGCTGCCATTGATCACCAGCTCTGACAAAGCAGTGATTAGTCAATTTATACATTTTCAAAGATCATAGATAATTGATTTTTCTAGATGTTTATGATCGATGTTGGGAAAGGAAGGAAAACTATATATATATTTCAATTAGTCAAAAAGAATAAGTGATCAAGACACAGTGTTATCACTCTAGCGATGTGATGGGACATTTAATTAATGAATTAAAAAAATACGGATTTGTTATAAATAAATAAAAATAAAAATAAAAATAAAAATAAATAAACTATATCAGTAAATATTTAGTATATAAATTTTTTTTAATTTTATTTATTTATTACCAACCTATTATTTTCTCTCTTATTATTAATTAAATAGTTTCATTAATTAATAAATCATATAAATAAACATTAACGTGTCGTAAAGTCTTATCTAAGATTTTCTCAATGCAATCTGATATGTAACTCCACAATTTGTTGCTGTGATTTTCAATGTTGGCAAAAGGCTTCGTATCCATCCTTTATCTCTCAGCAATTATGTGAACCATGGATGCCAATTTTTTTTTTTTTTAATTAATTAATCTCCTAATTAATTAATAACGTTTCTTAAGTGGGGAAGGATATTGATATGATAAAAATTATTTTAGCAAACATGACAAATAAAGATGGGGCACATTGTGTGAGTGGAGGGATGATATCATATCAGTGGATTGTGGGTATAAGTGTTAGTGGCTACATTAATTTGAGGTCCATCGCCGCTAATATTTTGTAAATTTAGTCAAGGGTTCTAGCAGAGATTTTCTATGAAATATTCATTTTCAAGCTAGGTTACCACATTGGTCATCAAAATAATATTAAAAAAATTTATTTATACAAATTCATAAATATAAACTGACATAATATAATTTATTAAATAAATATTATTATTTTATTAATTATTTTTATTTTTTGTCATAATTTTTTATATTTATTCATCTAATTTTATTTTGTCATAATAGTTTTTTATTGATGAGTTCGTATAGATATTTTGTATATATCTTTATTATTATAGTTTTTACCTATATGATATATTCATTTAGCTAAACTATAAAAATTAAAGGTCTATCTTATAATAAATGATTATTATTAATGACACTTGTCAACGAAATGTTGGGGCACATACTAATATATTGTGACTCAATATGCATTTTAGGGAAATCCTTTTCTTACCTTTTTTAAGACGTACCTTATATATATATATATTGTGGTTACTAAATAAATGTGGTAGCAAAGCAATTTAAGATAATGTTTTGAATTAAGTTATTGTAGTTTTAAAATTATAATTGTTATGATATGAAATAATTAAATAAAAAAATATTTTATTATTATTAAAATTAGTATTTATTAAATAATTTAATTATTATAGTTTAAAATACCATAAAACACAACAAATTTAATTAACTTAACCTAATTTGACAATAGTTTGTGAATCGAGTATCAGATTTTGATTAATTATTAAGTTTTCTGTATGTTTAAATGATTATGAATTAAGTTGTGATAGAATCATGTCTTATAAAGTTTAAGTTAAACCTTTTAGGTCGGTCGAATTTATCTAATGGTATTACGAATATCATATCAATATAAATATCAAAATAAATTAAGAGATTTTGAATTGATAAGATTACCATACCGTCTCTAATGTGCCAGTGCCAGTGTCACCTCCTATATATTACAACAGCTGCTGATTTTATATATGAATTGTAAAATGCATGATTACTTTTAATATATTAAAAGAAAACTAATATGTATGTTGACAATAAATTTTTATGATTTTGCTTACCCAACTTGACAAAGCTATGAATGGCAGTGGCATGAGCTCAAGAAGGTTTTGATACACTACGTGAATGGCGGAGATATTTTATTTCTTTTTTTATTGTTTCGTTAAATGTAAAAGCAGAAGCCAGAAATCACTTTTCCTAACTGCCCATGCTATATAAAGTGAAAAAAAAGCAAAAAAAAAAAAAAAAGAGAACAAAACATTAATTAGTCAACTCGCACAATTAGCAATCATTCATCATGCTGGTGACACCGGGTGTCCTGCACGCGCAAACAATGACGCCGCATGTGGAATATTCATGCACGAATTTTAGGATTTAGTTTATTTGTATTTAAAAATGAAAATTAAATTTTATTTAAAATTTTTATTAGTTAAAAAATATTAAATATTTTAGACGAAGGTATTTTTATGGGCTAATTTTATATTATCCCTTAATGCAGTACTATTGGGTGTACGGCCTTACACACACACACACACACACATATATATATATATATATATAAAGCCCAATAAATCACGAGCCCAAAATGAAATATATGAGGACATGAGGAATGTCTGAGGTCTAGCTTGATTCCAGAAGAACTGCTCAGAGAATAATAAGAATTTCAGGAGTAGTGAAAGTCGAAACCTTTTAAGGTCATTTAGAAGGTCTTGTGTTAGAACCTCATCTTAAGACCTCATAGTGAAGGTCTCAATTACAGTTGATAATGGTTTCAGACATGCAACACATAGTTCACCTCAAGTAATTAAAGAAGTCTCAAGTAAAGACTTGTGAGACCTCTTCATTGTTACATGTCAAGAAATGATTCATCTCTTTCCTAAATTCTTTATGGATTATTCTATAATAAGGATTCTTGGCCTATTAGAAGTATTCTCCAAATGGGGCTTATTCCAAAATAAGAATTCAATGCCCAGTAGTTACATTCTGCAAGAAGGGCTCAGAATCCCACAAAATCTGGCAAACCGATGCTTATCAAATGCAATATCCGTGATTCTCGTATTGCAAGATCTTTATTTTCAAATTTTATATAATTTTAATAAATTTGAAAGACATGAATATTTATAAAAAGGAGGTCAAAGACAACCAGAGATGCATTATGAAGCATTGGTATGAAAAACCTATATTCTCCTTAACTCTCTTTCATACTAAAAGTAAAAACTCTAACTTAAACGTTAAAAGGTTTTCGTCGGATCACCGGCTTTTACCCCCTTAGTTTCAGATTGTGATTATAGGTTAAGTTGGTGGTTGATCGAAGAAGAAGGAAATTGTTGCTGGTGCATAGGATCTAAGGAAGGATTTTTGCTGCATTAACATCTAGTGCTATCTGTGAGGATTTATGGACAAAAGTCAAAAATCACCATTAAAAGAAGATCATGGAAACCTTCCGAACTTATGAGACAAGAACCCGAGCAGCGACAAGAGGAAATCATCATGATAATCCCATTGAAGAGATAACTGCGGTTAATTAGAATAACAATAGTCATCCGCCACTTTGGAAGGTGCAAATCACGGTTCAAAGGTGTCATTGCCACATCAAATTCTCTCCAACCAAGGAATCATAGAAACTGCATGGTTGGCTAAGAGACTAGTCGATAATGAAAAATAAAATGACGAAAAAGATAACACATCCAAGCTTTGGTTGAGGAAGTAGAAAGGATGAAGATGATGCTCCAAGTTGGTTCTCAAGAGTTAGAGACGCTTATATCGGCAGACGCAGTAGAAAGTAGCGTTCCAAGTGCTCTACACACTAGGAACCAAGAAATCAACTCCTGGCAAAATATCCCTAGAAGAGGTATATGATCGCTGAAAAAAGAAAATGAAGGGTTTCCAATCATCCACCTGGAAAGCTACAAGGTGAGGATGTAGCCTTTAGGTTCACTAGTGAAGTGGGACCAGAGTTCTAATATTTCTTGAAAGATTCACCGATTATTCGCAAGTGAAAGTTGGATAACAATTCCAGTCTGGATTATATGAGGAAATTTCTAAATCGAAAACGACAAAAAGAGAGAGAAAGCTCTTTGCAGAATTCATCTCAAAGAAGAGGGTCTAGGAAAAATAACGATCGGGTTGATAACCTTAAGGCCTATGTCAGAAAACTGATTAAGGAGTTACAAGACTAAAATAGATGAGGGCAAAGAAGGAATGATGAGCCTACACCGTGTGTAAGAATACACTCTAAGTCTCTTTTCTCTTAAAAGATCCTAAGTTTTGTTCTTCCTAGGAAGTTCAAGATGCCGTAGATAAACTATTTTACGGGAAAAATTAACCCATCCCTGCATATGGACCTCTTTAGGGAGATGATGCTGATTTAGGGGTTGGATGAGTTTTAGATGTGTCGCTTGTTCCGCTAACTTTAGAAGGACAAGCGAGGAAGTGATTTACTAGTCTAACCCCAGGTAGTATTTATAGCTTTGAATAGTTATACGAGGTGTTTGTTACCAAGTTCAGAGGGGTGACTGTTAGCCTAAAATCTCTTAGCTTACTACTTCTCTTGAAGCAAGGGGAATGTGAAGACCTCAGAAATTTTGTTAGAAGATATCATGATAAAGTAATAGAGCTGTGAGCTTATCACCACTCTCTGGCTTTGGAAGGTCTTAAGAAAGGTTTACGAGTAGACCGAGGATGGTATACTGTCCGAAAATCAATAGTTACTACTTATGAAATGTAACATATATCACACATTTTACAATATTTTATAATATGCTGGTGTTTAAGGGCGTTACATATCATCATCCCCCTTGACATTAAGAAATACCGGTGCTTAGGGGCGTTACGTATCATCGTCCCCCCAAACACGAAAATAACCTACAGGTACTCTTGGGGCATTACGTATCGTCGTCCCTCAAGTTATAATTCAGTTACCAGTGGCGTTAAGTATCACCATCCCCTTGTCACAACACAATCATTATATACAAACAATTTACAAGATTCATCATCTCAATTTTTCTTTTTGTATCATCACATAATATATTCATAAGTATATATATATATATATATAGGTGACAATAGTCACTTGCATTTATGTCCTATGCATAGACATAAATAAATCATCACCTATCACTACTATTTATTATTATATAGAATAATCATCTTGGTGCATCTCAACACAACTTAGTATGATTTAAACTGCATGTACATTATACATGATTTTAATACTCATTTCAAGTATAAACATACATAAATACACAAACAATCACCCACTCACCGTAGTAATTGTGGTGTACTTGTACTACCATGGCATCGGCGGACGGTCGGCTTGACGATCTATAGTATATATATATATATATATATATATTACTATATTAGATTCATTTTTTATATCTAAATAGATACATAAATATGCTATGCATGAAACCTGACCATCCCCTCACAAGACTAAACCGAACTTGCCCAACTTGGTCACCTGCACAATATATTCTACACCTTGATGAATTCCAAAGTGTGGTTTGTTTAAATAGGTAAAGTAATTTATTCTAAGCTTTCTAAGACACATTTTATTACATATCTAGTTTCTACTGCTTCATGCGGATTCACATTTTGAGTTCAAATGCCCAAGTTATAGCCGTTTTTCACCACCCTACTCAGCGTAATCAGCTATAAATTGTCGACAAGATGATTCGGTTGTAACATTAAAATTTATTGACTCACTCAACCTATTGATCTAATTTTTGGGTATGTCATGGCTCTATGTGTCTAGTTTCTGTAACATTTACGGTTTGTCAATCCGAGGTCTAGAACTCTCGGAATCCCCATTTTATTGTACCCTGCGCAGAAATTTCTACAGCCTACACTCATGCATTTCGCTCGCGATACACCCCGTTCGGCACTCTGCTCACTTGCACTACCCTAAATATGTCTTACGACACTCCTACATATCAATTTTATCAACTTAAATCATCATTCGCTTGAACACACAACTGCAACCTACCGGCGTCGCAAGTTTGTGTTCCCCGATTATTGGCAATATCTCAGCACTTGCATCAACACTTCGCAAGCTCATTGACCACATTTTGTATATTATATTTTCACAATATAACCACAATTATGCATATTCACATACTGCCATCATCTACCTTAGGCATATCAAATCATTTTAACAACATAAATCTTACAACATAACACAATTTTTTATGCACAATATCAACTAATGCATGCCTTATCATAAATTTAACATTTAATTTCTATGTATGTCACCCAAGCTTAATGTTATGGCTTCTTTCTTGCTGGTTTGTTTGCCTCTTAGCACTGCCCTTTTCTCAACCAAGCTTGTTTCTCACTAGTTTCACCAAATTTTCCAATCAAGCATTGCCATTCACCCTAAACCATCCACCTAAAGCATGTTTAATTTGGCCACAACCACAATTTCATAATTCCATCACAATTTTTACTCATACACATAGCAAAAACTTCATAATTTAGTGACCATACTCACTTTTCTCTCGGTTTCAATCTCCCATTTAGTATCATTCGACCATTTTCCTTCCTTTCTCACCCAAAATTTAGCCACTTCTTCACTTTCCCATTTCAGTTTGCTAACTCACTTTCTCTCTCTCGGTCTTCCTGTTATTAGCCTTCAATTTGGCGAAACCTTGCATCAATTGAACACCTCCTTTTTTTTTAACTAACTTTTCATTTAATTGGCCAAAACAATTGTTAATCGGCCAAATGGTGATCCATGCATGCAACTCTCGGTTTCTCTCCTTAACTTCCTCTCCCAATTCGGTTTTGCTTCATGTGATTTTAGCTTCCAAATGCAATTGAATTCAATTGACCGACAATGCATTGTTTTGATTTTTTTTATAGCTTAAAGATTCATTTCCATATATGTCACATACAGTACAAATATTTCATATATATCTACATGCATTTTATTTAGGTACTTGTGCTTATATGGTACTAATGCATTATATATAGATATATTTATTACATGCACTTTATTTAGGTACTTATGCTTATATGGTACTAATGCATTATATATAGATATATATTACATGTATTTACTTAGGTACTTGTACTCATACCTTATATATATGTTTTGGCATTAACTTAACTATTATTCATATATGCCATACAACACTATACATATACATATATGTATTATTATTAATTTAAGTATCATATATATATATATATATATATTAAATCATACGATATATATACACTATTTATATATGTATTATTTCACAATCAATAATGTTATTCATATCTACCACTGTCATACGCGTGGATTATGTATTCTTATTTTGTCTAATTATGAGAAATACCAGTGCTTAGGGACGTTACGTATTGCCCCAAGGCATTGCTGTGTTCATTTGGGTGTTTGAAAGGACGACGATACATAACGCCCTTAAACACCAGCATATTATAAAATGTTGTGAAATGTGTGATATATGTTGCTATGCAAAATTCTCTTGTGTGTGAAAGGATTATTATATGACATTATATGTTTAATGCTAAACTATGAATGTAAACCTAAAAACGAGATATGATCTATTGTCTACATCCACTCACTAAGTCAAGTAGGACTCGCCCCCTCTCTCTTTTTAGTTTTTGCAGAATCTGATAACTTGGTGAGTAGATAGGACGACTTGAAGACATGACGTAGAGGAGGAGTCATTAGTCGCAGTCACCATTGTGTCGGGTTCATCTCACATAGAGATTGGTGGTGTTATTTTGCATGTCACATGTTGTATATCATGTGTTGTTGACAGAGTATGTAATTAAACTACCATGTGTAGCTGCTAGTGGTATTTTGTGATGCAGGAGGTATTTGAGATTGTATATTTGTATATAGGTATTAGCTGTAGCGATATGATGCCTTATTATGTCTATATATTAATATTGATGTGAGTTTGTATAAGAATGCATGTGAACAGGATTTGGTAAGGCTTAGGGTGACAGGACGGATTTGTCTCCTACCGATAACACCTTAAAATGGGGATGTTACATGAAATAGCTCAAAGGAAGCTATTGGATGAGATCGAGATCGAAGATCTGGTCGCCCTTAAATTGAAAGAAGAAAAAACTTTCGGATCATTCCCTCGCAATGAGATGCAAAACTCGAGGACGGACCCTAGAAGAAGATTGGACGACAAGAGAAATACTCGAGACTTTTTTATAAATGGAAGACAAGCTTAGGAACAAAACAAAACAGCTAAAGGAAGGAATAAATTTCCCTCGAGAGAATACCGCTCACCAAGAAAATAAGAGGCAAAAAGATAGTTCATGTTAAAGAAGATAACGTTTTCACTTCCCTAAATGCCACACTATCGTAGGTTTGGCAATAAATCAAGAGACAGTGAACCATACTGATGGAACCTCATCCCATAAAAACCTAGCCGAGAGGCAACGCCAAGGATAAGTTTTATGACTTCTACCAAAGTGCTGTACATTTGACAGATGAATGCTTTAACATCAAGAATCAGGTTAAAATGTTAAATGGAAATAATTATTTGTCAGATTTCATGACTAATCATAAGGAAGAGCTTGAAACTTCGGACTAAGAGATCAAGCATGAGAAGAGACACGTGGAGCAAACTATGGTGATCTCGCTGCAACGAGGTCGTATACTAAAGATGAAATTTGACAACACAAAATAATTAGAAAGCAGTAATGAAAGGAATAACTCCTCTTCCAAAATACTAAGGGAAAGTTAACTTACCTCACTTAGCCACTTCAACGACAGCATCGGAGTACTTGTAGCTGACACTCGAAGCTTGCTTGTTAAAGCAAGGGAGGAAGTGTTCAAAGAACTTCTTTTCGTTAGCAGGGAGGTCCCTAGGAAAAAGGTTGGGCACCTCAACTGTCTCCACGTCTAACTGACCAAACACCTTTTTCTTCTTCTTAGATCCCTCATCTGTTGAAGTTGTTGTGCCCTTTCTCTTCCTTTTTCCCTTATCTACTTAAGGAACAAAAGGAGGTGGAGCTTGAGTGTCTCGGATTACCACTCCTTTGCTGGGAGCTAGAGGCTTACAAGTGCTGGAGTGTCTCGGATTAACACTAGATGTGGCTGAGGCAGATCCCTTGGAAGCCATCTCTCTTGTAAAACAAACCAAACCAAGGTCAGGCAACACAACTCGAGCGTATGGACAGGGAGTAACAAAACGTTTACCCTTTTGGGTGACCTTTTCCAAAGCAAGGTAACTCTTGGACACACAAAAGCCCATCAGTCTCGATGATATCAGATCGTCATTCGAAAGGAAAGTCCTCTAGTTAGACATCAATAATTGAGCCACCCTTACCCTTTCCGAGCTATGAGGACTTAACTCAAGCGAGTCACTCTAGACGACCGCCTCCCTAAACAGTTTCAGCACTTGAATGTCAAGATTGGAGTTCTAGTCACCACCAACAAATAACCACTTGTTCTTCTAATTCTTGTTGCAAGAAGGGTTACTAGTGATAGGATTACGCTTTTTGGGTCGGTTTTGGAGGTAATACCATCCTAGGTTTTTTGTTGGATTTCTTTTTAATATATACATATGATCATATTTAATTTCCTCAATAGAGGGGTTAAAATTGGAAGTCTGATGTCATAAGACAAACAAATCGGTTAGGATCCTCCGACTATTCAAATTCAGTTGGTAAAGAGGGATCTTGAAGGATGCAAGAATTTGGGCAAAGTAAGACTGGAGGAGAATTCTAACTCCTAAGTGAAAAAGTTACCTGTTAAAGACAATTTCTCCCTCAAAAGGGCAGCTGGGGAGCTCATCCTCCTCATAAACCTTAAGGTAAATAACCATAGGGATATTATAAATCCTAGTATAGACTTTTAAATCTATTTCTAAGGTAATAAAAGGAAACCAATCGGCTTCAAATGGTGTCGAGTTTTACCTCACCAAAACAAATGGAGGAATAGGGATGGTAGCCCGTTCTTCTTTGAAATTTTTTCCCTTAAGACAGCTGCATTATCAATAAAATCCATTTATGCTCATATGAAAGGAAAATATACAGTCAAAAGCTGCTTTGGATCATCAACAACTCATGAGACATCAACTAAGGTCTCTAATCCTAGAAAGTTACTCAACACTTAGATTCAATATACCCAAGAAATAAAAAATGCCACAAATCCAACTAGAAACAAATCGCTAGAAGAACTTACTTGCGTTGTGATAAAGAAGAAGAACGTTAAGTCTTTGTTTAAAGTTTGAAGTTTGTTGCTGATGAGATTGCTTGAAATGCAAATAGAATGATGGCTTGAAATAAAGGATAAAAGGAATAGTAAAAAGAAGAGGAGGGGTATTTAAAGAAACCGGGGAACCCTAACCATTGATGTATGTTATAGATCAAAGAATAGGATGATGCTATTGGAGATATGCCCTAGAACCAATCGTGTCATACGGTCTAGGGATATCATCTTAATGTATATATATAATTTTGTATA
>JAXCLQ010071211.1:0-12553 GCA_035584115.1 Cedrela odorata
AGACAATTATTCTTATCAAATTCAACTCGTAAAGTTGATGATTATTGTACATAATAAAGATGAAAACTTAAATTAGAGAAAAATTTATCAATCAATTAAAATTATTGTTTGAAGAAACAGAAAATCATACCATAAATTATAATGACAACAAATATAAAATTGAATTGTCTATTTTATTTCTTTTGAAAGAGATGCAATGTCATATCCGTTACATTTATTGAACGATGCATTTATTTTTTATTAGTAAAAAATTAATAAATTTTTTTTATCAAATTTAATACAAAAAATAGAGATAATTGATAATTATGTACATAACCAAGATCAAAACTTAAAAGATTATAAGAAAATTATCAATCAATTTGAAATTACTATTTGCAAAGACAAGATCAAACCATAATTTACAATGGCTACCAAAAAATAAAAATGAATTGTTCATTTTATTTCTTTTAAAGGGAATGTAATGTCAAGCTCATTACATTCATTGAGCGTCTTGTTAATTTTTTATCAGTAAATAATTAATAAGATAATTATTGATTTTCATCAAATTTAATACACAAATTTAGATATTCCATCACTCTATTTACATAATCAACATCAAAATTTAAGAAATTGATAACAACATTTAAAAAAGAGAAAATCAAACCATAATTTATAAGGTCACTAAAAAAAAATCAAACACATTGTCTCAACAAATTCTTCTCAAAGGTTTGATCAAAATATTGATCGATGTGAAGGAACACATGGAATTAATATGATTCATTTCTCAAGTGGGCCTAAATGTTCAAATTCAATTCATGGGCCTAATTATTTTCTAAACAAACAAATGATATCATGTTCATGATAATGATCGTGACACATAGGATCCTTCCAAGGATTTTCAAGTTCGTTCCCCAACTGTCTTTCATTTGTTGAAATTTTTGCTTGTATTATTTTTATTATAGCACTCTTCTAAATACTTGTAGTAGATTTAAGTTACACGTTTTATTCTTTAAGATAAAAAAAAATACATATGTGAAGAAAAACTTTTGATACACAATGGTATGTAATGTTTATGAGAATCTCTTGTGTTTTAAATTTTGTTGTCTTGAGATATTCTTTGAAATATAGTAATTGATATTGGTGCATATATTGATATATATTGTAACTAATATTTATGAGAATTACTCATGTTATAAATTTGAGATGACGGTGATTATTAATAAATATGATTTCGTGAACCTTAATTTTAATAAATTAGCTATGTCAAATTTAAATTTTATTTATTATGTGAATATGTCAATAATAAACATTTTTATAAGAATATAAAATTATATGCCTTGGTCAAGAATCAAATAGATTCATATTTTGTAAAATTTGTAATAAAATTTTATTTAAATATTTAAAATTATTTAATGTTAATTTTTATATATTCAGTATTTGTCTTCGTTTTTTTGTATATATGTATGAATTATGCAAAATTTGGTTGCTAGCATAACATAATGAATGTGACACTCATTATATTTATTAAATAACATGTTTATTTTTCATTAGTAAATAATTAATAAAACAATTGTTCTTATCAATTTCAACATAAATATATAAACTGTACATAATCAAGATCAAAACTTAAAGATTATACGAAAATCATAAATCAATTTAAAATTTTGTTTTAAAAGATAAAGCTCAAAATAAATTAAATTGTCCATTTTATTCCTTAAAAAAAATATGCAATGTCAAACTCGTTAAACGTAACAATTCATAAGACAATTACTTTTATCAAATTCAACATAAAAATGTGATGGTGTAATGGCCCAAAATTTTTCTATGGTAAATTACTATAAAATATCGGTGACTAGAATGAAAAAGTTTTAAAGCTTAAGAGGTCAAAGTGTTAATTTATAATAAGTAAGGGAAGAGATGCAAAATAATTATAATTATGGAGCCATAATATAAAAATCAAAACTTATGGCCTAAAGACTTCAACCAAGCCTAAATCAAGTTAAATGGAGGCCCACAACTATAGCTCAAAACTCAAACCCAAATTATGCTAAATGTAGGCCTAACACTATTACTCAAGCTTAAGCCCAACATTTGATAGAGTGAGGCCCAAAACCTCAAGCCTAAGTTCTAGAGAAATCTAGCTTTGTTTTAAAAAATTAGAGATAAAAGAAAACAAAAAAGAGAAAGGGAAGAAGAGAAGAAAACATGAAGAGAGGAGAGGGAAGAAAAAAAAAGAAATCGAGAGGGAAAATGAAGAAGAAGGAAAAAATGAAAGAAGAAAAGAGAAGAAGAAAGGAAGAAAAGAAAGAAGAGAAGAGGAAAAGAAAAGAGAGGAAGAAGGAGAGAAACCGAGAAGGAAGAAGAGACAGAAGAAAAATGAGGAAAAGAAGATGAAATTGGCTTTACATGAGATCGTTGACCGAATCATTCGCCAGTGACACTGTGACTCGGAGTGGTCAAGCGTAAACTAGTAAGTATACTACTTATACTTCTTATTTATTTTACATGATGTTTATAATTATGTTCATGATTATAGTTATGTATATGAAAATGAAGTGTTGAGATATTAATTACTTATGGAAATGTTGATGAGTTATAAGAAATTATGACCAAGAGGAAGTCGAATATGATATAGATATAAATTCTCTATTTATGATATATATATATATATATATATATGTAAATGATTGCATGCGTGTGCTTGTACTTGTGCATGTGCCACAGAATTGATCCGTGGATTCAAATATGATCTCTCAGCCTGGTCAAGTGTGTAGCCTTGGACATGAACCAGATAATAATGTATGAGCATGATAGTTATATACATATTTGTATACGATGGTGTTATAATATATATGAGTAACGGACATATAAATGAGTATGTTTAATTCTTACTTCCTTATATATGTATATAATGATTTTATTAAAAATTTTCTTTCCATTCACTAAGTCTTCCTAAGACTCACCCCTTCACCTTTTTAATTTTGCATATCAAACACTTAGTGAGCTATTAAGACCTAGTGGAGACACAAGCAGAGGAAAAGGATACACGCAGTTGTCACTAGGGCATATGGGTTCATTATGCATAAAGAGTTATAGTTAAGTCAGACATACATTTCAGCATAAATTGTATTATGTCAAACATTGTATAACATGAATGAATTATTTATGTATCATGGTCAGGATATTGCCTTTATACAATGCATGCATGTGTATTATGATGTGATGATTTTATAAGAGTTGTTTATGCATTCAAACAGGCAAAGAGAAAGGCTTAGGATGATAGTAGACTCCGTCCCTTGCCAGTAACATCTCTGGATTTTGGGATGTTACAAAGTTAATATCAAAGCATGGTTTAGAGGTCTGTGACTGCAGTGGAAAGGTGTCGGAGTCTTGTGTATGCGGTATGTCCAAGATACTTATATACAAAAGGCTACCTCTTCAGTATCCTTATTTCTCATATGATGCCTTATTCCGAATAGTATAGGAATAATCCATGAGATTACCTAATTCCGTTTACTTTCTCAATGATGTAATGTCACCTCGATGTATACCAAAGGTGATGAGGTACCACGGAATGCGGAGTTAAATCGGTGGTCGACTATACCTCTTATAGAGACAGTGAGGGTTGACAGAGATGAGTTATTTGTAGGGTTGCACATTTGGAGAAATGAGGTGGGGGTAAGTTCCCCCATCTCCACTTTCCCTAATCTCCCCCATCCCATTTCCCCAAATGGGGATGAGAGATTTTGGAGGGAGGTACCCCATCCCTTACCCCAATTTCCCATTTTTTTCGTTTTTCTCATTTTTTTTATTTATATATTTTACTAAAAATTTTAAATAAATATAATATTTTATTATAAATATAATATAATTAAATTTTTAAATAATAAAAAAATTAATTTTTTTTGGAGAAATGAGATTTTTTTTTTGAAAAATGGGAAAATGGGGATGAGGTGAGATCCCCTCATCCCTATCCCCATTTCAATTTGGGAATAAAAATCATCCCCATCCTCACTCATTTTTCTCCAAAATTTTCCCCCAAATGGGGATGACATCTAAGGTAATATAATAAAACATAAGAATAAATATAAGATAATAATATGGCATCTAAGGTAAGCCACTCAGGATAGAAATGACAATAGAAGACAAAAAGGGTGCTGAAATTTTTTTTCACATATTGTAAACACAATATTTTAGGAAAGCACCCTAGGATTAAACTTGATATTGACACATATACAACCAAGAATGTATTAGAGTGTATACATACTAACCTATGAAATCATGCTCAGGTAGCATCATTAGACGGTTCTATTTTCTTTCTATCAATTCGAAATGGTTACTCGAAAAAAAAAAAAAACAAGAAATTTTATAATAAGAAAATGAGGTAATCTTTGAAGAAAACGAATTGCTTAAACAATAAGGCAAAGATGTTGATAAAGTATGTTCAATTGAAATAAATGTAAGAAACCCTCAATTAGAGGTAGAAGTTAAAGGATGAACAAGAACCTATTTAGTTTCAAAAAATTATGAACATATTAGAAATAATGAAAATAACCTTATGAGGGGTAAAGTAAAAGGCAGATAAAGCCACCAAAGTGTCATAAATATGCTAGTTTAATAGTATGTGTATCATTTGTGGTAATAAAATTTACAGTGATTCGTTCAGCCTAGAGACTAAAATGGAAGGTGGCTGGCATGGTTAAAACTAAGGCAAAGTCAAGTAATTAAAGTGTCAAAATCAAGTGTTGAGACCACTTGGAACGTTGATTAAAATAAGCTAATATGTAGTAGTCAATATATAGAAGTTTACTAAAAGAAATTGATATGTATGAAGCTGAAATTGATTTCAAGTTATGGTATTTAAAACATAGTGATGTGGATCAAATAGGTATACTTAAAATAGAAAGAAGTTCAAATTTTGTTATTATCATAAAAAAGGGCATTTCAAGAATGAAAGGAAGAATTCAAAACATAAGAGGAACAATAAGTAAGGTGAAACTGTTGTAGTTGTAGATTCAGAAATGCATTCTTGATGATGGCATCAAAAGAAAAGGGTCAAGATAAGTGAATTCTTGACTCAAGTTGTACTTTTCATATATGCTCATATAAAGAATTGTTTTCTAAGTTAAACAAGCTAAAATAGGGAAAAAGTTTTATTGGAAGATGATATGTCTTGTGGTATTGGAGACATAGGGATCATTAAACTTCATGATGGTGTATGTAAACATTTATAGCAAGCCAGATATGTCCCAGAATTTTTTTAAAAAATTAATTTCTCTAGGTATGTTAGATGAATTGGGATATGTATTAGAGTTTGAAAGTGGTTAAAGGTTCATTAGTTGTAATGAAAGGGATTAAAAAGAATGAAAAGGATTTAAAAGAATGAACTATATGTACTAGAAGGAATAACAATCTCTAGTGAAGTGGAATATGTAATTGAAAAAAAAATAGTTAACAAAGTGACGATTTAGCATTATAGGATGGATCATCTAGGTGAAAAAGAACTTGTAAAAAAAGTAATAAATAAATAAAAATAATAAGGATTTTTAGATGAGAATGTGTCAAACAATTTAGATTTTTGTGAGACTTGCATATTTGGAAAACATCACAGATCCAAAATTTGAGTGGGAACAAATAATACAAAGGGGATCCTTAACTATGTAACTTCAGATGTTTGAGGTCCATCACAAATTGTATCTTTTGAAAGGGCTAGATATTTCCTGTTAGTAATGGATTTACATTATGAAAAGTAAAGATGAAGTTTTCAGTAAGTTTAACATTAGAAAACTATAGTAAAAAATCAAAAAGAAAGGAAAGTTAAGGTGTTAAGAACTAACAATGGCATAGAATTTTGTGGTAGTCTCTTTGATGAATTTTGTAAAAGCAATGGAAATATGACACTAATGGAGAGAACAAGATGCATGCTGATAAGTGCTAGTCTTTCAAAATCATTCTGGGCAAAGGTTATTCAACGATTATTTATTTGTTGAATATAATTGTAGTTACTACATTGAAATTTAAAACTCTAAAAGTAGTTTGATCTGGCCACCCATTTACCTTGAATAGCAATGAGCTAGAAAATGCTTAAAACCATGCATTCCTTGAAAAGAAATAAAATTTGGAAATCAGTGTTAAAACCAACAGGAAGGAAGATAGTAAGCTGCAAATGAATTTTTAAGAGGATGGAAGATAAGACGTGTATTGAGGTTGTTAGGCATAAAGCCCGACTTGTCATTAATAAAGTTTCACAAAAAGAATGAGAGGATTTTAATGAAGTATTCTCACCTATGGTTAGACATACTTCAATTGAAATTTTGTAGTATTTGTGGTAGTAATGAACTTAGAATTAGAATAAATGGATGTGAAAATAGCATTCTTACATGGTAGGATTGATGAAAAGATTTTCATGTCCTAGCTCAAGGGATTTGTTGAAATAAGCAAAAATGATATGGTGTGTTTGCTTGAAAGGTCCTCATATGAATTTAAACAGTCTCCTAGGTAGTGGAACCTAAGATTTAATGAATTCTAGCCCAAATGAGGTTATACCGAGAGCATGTATGATAGTTATGTGTATTTTAAATATATTGAAGAATGTGAGTTGATATATTTATTGATCTATGTGCATGACATGTTGATAGCTAGAAAGAGTTTATAAATCTTGATAAATTAGAAGAAAAAAGAGTGCAGAAATTGTAAAATAACATTTTAGGAAACTCTTGTGGTATTGATAAAGAAATTTGGCATTCAAAAGCTAAGTTTCTGGGGATTAATAAATTGATCTATATGAGTTGAGTTCTCAATAGCATGTACAATTGGTATTAGAGCATAAAAGATTAAGAAATAGTGTTGACCAAGAATTCAATAGAAAACTTTATTGGTGAAAGTGATTTCAATTTCTTTAAAAAGAAATACTTTAAGGTAAGAAACTGAAGTGTTCTCGAGGTCATAAATGATGACATTTCATAGAAGATTGTCATGAAATGAAGGATTCCAAGAATGAGAAAGGGTTCAATAACCAAGTAGAAATTGTTGTGATAGTTATTAATGCTTTCATGCTTGTAACATTGGATGAAAAACCTGGAGGTGAATTGATCATAACTCAGGTTACATATTTCATATATGTACAAATAAAAAATTTATTTTTTAATTTGCATATGATTGATAGTGAAAAAGTATTAATAGAGAATAATAAGTCATGTGAAGTAAAAGGCGCAGAAATCATTAAGATGAAATTGCATGATAAAGTGTATAAAGAACTAAAGAAAACCAAATTAGTTTATGAGTTAAAAAGGAATATGATCTTGTTGGGTATTTTAGGAGCAAAAAAATGAGGAAGAGAGCGAGGCAAACTTTTGCAAAATCTAGAAGGAAAGTTAGAATTTTAGAAAGTTTGAGTATTCAAGTTTTAGACGACATTCTAGTTGATGGAAATATTTGAAGACTATATCATTTATCTTGATGTTAAAATCCCCCTAAAATCAGTTTGGGGACTTCAAAAACAGTAGTTTAAATGATTGAGGGAAGATCTAAGTACATTAACTAAGAGAATACAGTGCTAAAATTACATAGAGGTTTAAGCGTGAATGAGTTAGAATGTCTTATAAGATAATTGGAAGTCTAGTAGACTTGGGCAGAAGTGTACTCCTGATTCAGCTTATGAGCTATTTTCCTCAACTAATGAATCTTGTGTTGGGATTTCGTTTGGACGAGATAAGGAATTGTCAGGCTGTTTATGTAATCACAAAGATATACTTTCCCTTGGCTTTAAGTTCTTATAACTAGTGGCACTTATAAGTATGATATGATAAGGCAAATACAAGATTTTTAACAATATTATTGGATCACAGTACTGGTATTATAGCAACTGTTATCAGTTGCAATACTCTTTAAGAATTGACTAGTTGGATATAGCTTTTATAGTCTAGTAAGGAAACTATATCAAATCATTTTAGATTCTTTGAAAAGTTAGGAGTAGGATATATGAAATTGCATGATGAATCACACAGTTTAAGGCCTTATATCCCTGGTTATTTTGATTCGAGGACGAATCATTTTTAAGGGAAGAGGAGTGTAATGGCCCGAAATTTTTCTATAATAAATTACTATAAAATGTCGGTAACTAGAATGAAAAGTTTTCAAAGCTTAAGGAGTCAACATGTTAATTTATAATAAGTGTAGGAAGAGATGCAAAATGATTATAAATGTGAGGTCATAATATAAAAATCAAAACTTATGGCCCAGACTACAAATAAGCCCAAATTAATTTAAATGAAAGCCCACAGCTATAACTCAAAACTCAAGCCCAAATTATGCTAAATGTAGGACCAACACTATTACTCAAGCCTAAGCCCAACATTTGATAGATTAAGGCCTAAAAACTCAAGCCCAAATTTTAGAGAAATCTAGCTTTGTTTAGAAAAATTAGAGATAAAAGAAAACAAAAAAGCGAAAGGGAAGAAGAGAAGAAAACATGAAGAGATAAGGGGGAAGAAAAAAAAAAGAAACCGATAAGGAAAAGGAAGAAGAAGAAAAGAAGAAAAGAAAAGAAGAAAGGAAGAAAAGAAAGAAGAGAAGAGGAAAAGAAAAGAGAGGAAGAAGGCGAGAAACCGAGAAGGAAGAAGAAAGAAATAAGAAGAAAATGAGGAAAAGAGGAGAAAGAAGAAGAAGAAATTGGCTTCACATGAGATCGTCAACCGAATCATCTACCAGCGATACCATGACTCAAAGTAGTCAAGTGTAAACTAATAAGTAGACTACTTATACTTCTTATTTGTTTTATGTGATGTTTATAATTATGTTTATGATTATAGTTATGTATATGGAAATGACGTGTTAAAATATTAGTTACTTGTAGAAGTGTTGATGAGTTATATGAGATTATGGTTAGGAGGAGACCAAATATGATATAGTTATAATTCTCTATTTATGATATTATATATATATATATATTGTAACGACTGAAATTTTACGAAATAATTACAGTAAAGTCCTGAAGATCGGGATAAAATTTTTCCGAGCATATCAGATAAATAATCCGAAAAATAAGTAAATTATAAATAGACCAAGGGATGTCATATGTGATTTGTCCTAAAAGAGTGGTAACATTTACAAGAAAAATTTTCAAAATAAATAAATTTTATTTTGTTTAGTATTTTAAGTTAATTAAATGTTCAATTGGCCTAGGACAAATTGAAATGTAAATGCAAGCTCAAATTAAGACAAATACAAAACCTATAATAAAAGGTAAATTAAAGTATAATGCAAATGTAAATTAAAGTGTAATGTAAAGGCAAATTCAAATGCAAATTAAAGTGTAATGCAAATTCAAATTCAATGCAAATTAAATTATAATGTAAATGTAAATTATGTATTAGATATTTACGTATATACATTTATTCTTTCATTTTGGAGGGGCACTTATCATTTTGGGTTAAAGAAAGAGAAATGTGGAGAGGAGAATAAGAAGGAAATGCACAACAAAACAAAAGGAGCAAAAACCCGTGAGGCTTGGCCAAGTGAAAGGAGAAATTGATAAGAGAGTTAAAATGGAAGATGAATTCAGCCATGGGAAGAAGAAACAAGAGAAGATTCGATCATAGGGAGAAGAAACCTATCCTTATTTTTGTCTTGGCAAAGAGTTCAAATGAGAGAGTTTAGGTTGGTGTAAAGGGAGAAGATGAAAATGGGAGAAAAAGGAAACAAACGGAGATAAGGGGGAAGATGATTTCTGAGCAAGAGGAAGATGGATTTGCTGAATAATAAATGAAGAGGTTATTGTTTTGGACAAAAAAATAAAATAAAATAAAAACTTGAAAAGATAACTGGGCTCTTTTGATTTAGTTGGTTTACTGTTATGATTTGTGATATTTAGTTGATCAATTTAGTTGTTGATTTCTGTTTTTGTTGTAATGTTAAATTGATTGGTTTAGTTGTGGGTCTTAAGAAAAAAGATTAAGAGAGAGAGAGCAAAAAATAAAATGAAATGTGCTACGTGTTTGACGAAATGTCAGAAAGAGATGAGGAAATTAAACGGAGGAGTGAAGGGAATTGTTGGAATTTCGGCAAGCAAGGTAAGTAATGTTGTGTTGATTTGGTGATTTAACCATAAATGCCGTTTATGTAATGATTGTGTGTGTAATGATATATATAATGTACAATTTGTTAATGGTGAATGATAAGTTTCAGAAAACAAATGGTAAGGGCATAAATAGATATTGTGGCTATAGTTGATGGCATTTATGTATGGAAAATGTAGATTTAAAAGGGTATAAGGCATAAAAAAAAGGTGATAGCGTTGTAATTAAGAATACTGTCGGCAGTGTTTGTGTACGTGCAATGTGGCAAAAACACTTGCAAAGTGTGAAGGGTTGTTGTGCGCTTCTATAGGAGTGTTTAGAGGATGAAAAAATGAAGGAACAAGGGGTGATAGGTCATAGGTTTAGTGATTGGAAAGTGTCAAAACCGTAAGGCCAAAACAGGGTATGATGGCTGTTGGAAACACCAAGTAGGGCTCGAAAAAAATAGAACTAAGCAAGTTTCAAAAATTAGATTAAAGCACTGTTGATTTTTTTGGAAACTAGATATCTAAGAGTATAACATATTCGAAAATTATCTCATTTCATGAAGAAACAAGATCACATAAATTTTTTTAAAATAGACGTCCTGCTGATAACCCTGCCCTGTTTTAGTAAGTCAAATGTCAAAAACTTGGCGTAACTTAGATGATCGGAGTCGAAATTCAAATCCACAAGAAGCGGTAAAACCTACACACATGACAGAGTGTACCGCCAAAAACTTAGGTTAGGATACATTGCTGATTTAGCACATCATGAGTTTAAAATCACTTGTTGTGTAGAAAACACCACTTAGGTGTTCATAACATAAATAATCGGATTCGAAATCCGAATCCATAAAGTGCGGTAGAATGTACGTGCATTTATCTATTTATTCATTTAACAACAATCATGAAACATAATATAAATCGTGTCTTATAGATCGCCGATTGAAGTGCCACTGACGTGATTTGGTATGAAATAGTAAAATTCCAATAAGTGAGTGGACTAATCCTGCTTTATAATAATTTCAAACTTACATCACTTAGTTTTAAGAAACCCTTATAATTAATAAAAGCGTTGATATATATATATATATATATGTTAAATTGAGTTTAAATCTCGGCAAAAAAAATCGAACAAATGACGATTTTTCAGAAGGCCGAGTTTGGGTGAAACTATTGGGAGTGCTTAGTATTCTAATTTATAGTTATTTATGAAGATATCAAAGTGTGTAAAATTATGGAAATGGCCCTTAGGACATTGATTTTGCTTGCAGTTTATATAAAAAACGTGATAATGGTAATGTGGAATTAAGCCGGCAAGATATATATATATATATATATTTATTTATTTGTGTGTGTGTGTGTGTACGATATATTATGCATATACAAGTGATATTTCTATGGTTACCATATATAGCCTCTAGCAGAACTTTGAGTCTTATAGAAGAATAGATAATAAAGTTCCCCGTATAGTTATTCATGCTAAAAGATATAATGTATATGATTAAGAATTTGATCTAATTTTTGAAAATTTCGTGATCATTGTTTTGTAAAATAGTATTTATGTCGAGTATGTGACGTGTCTTTGGAAATGTTGAAGCGTATGTTAAGATTTTATGGAGGTGCAAGCTGTGACATAAGCGGTATATATTGATAGCTTATTTAGTTTTGTAAAGTTTACCTTGAGTAATATTTTATAAATTTCATAATTAATGTGATTACGAAATTATTCAAAGATATTGTGATTATGTTGAATCACATTATGCTTTTAATTGTGATTTAATGTTGTGTTGCTTAAGAATAAGTGCTATTGTTATGTAATAATTTGTGAGATTGTAGATTTATATGTTGAAATGATAAGGATTTTGCGAAAGTGTTAGATTGCTATGCATTATAAATTGTGACGTGGGGTTATGGTATGTGAGAATAGATATTAACATTGTGAGTGACGGTATATAAATGATTTATTATATTAAGTAATAACACAAACATAAGATAGTTACTTGAACCAAAAAAATTTGATATACATATGCTCAAAATCCCAATTAAATTCCTCGCATATGTTTCAGTGACTGCTTATAAAGCTGATCATCACGATTATGGCCTACAAGCTTGTGACTAATTTTGTTAATGAAGTTGTTTTCAAGAACGATGATGAAGTGTTGAATATTATGAATTTATAAATTATGATTTGGATGATGGCGGGCGAGAAAGAGATATTGTGGATGAACATTGATTTTATAAACATGATTATTTATTTCATGAATAAAAAAAAAAGTAAGTGTTGTCACAATGGAAAAATATTATATGTGATCAAAATTTTAAGTACATGACCTTACAGTTTTATAATGATTCACTTACAGAAAATTTCGAGTATAAGACTGATACTATATTCTGAGTTTAATTCATTTACTAAAAATTTAATTTATTAATTTAAAATACTTTATTATGTTAGCATCCACTCACTGATTTTTTTTAGACTCATCCCCCTCTCTACTCTCCAATTTTGTAGGAACA
>JAXCLQ010071212.1:0-12550 GCA_035584115.1 Cedrela odorata
CATAAACAAATTTACAATAATATACAAAATTATATATATACATTAAGATGATATCCCTAGACCGTATGACACGATTGATTCTAGGGCATATCTCCAACACGTGTGGACCGCCTGAGGGAGCAAATTCGTTGTTGACTTGGATAGTAAAGGCAGAGGTAAGTCATTTTTGTCTTCTTATTTTGAACCGAAACAGAGTATGTTTTGTAGACCGAAACATACATACATGCAAATATAGATCATTAGGGAGTCTGTTCCACAGGTTCATAATGATAACCAAAGTTCCCCTGCAGCGGTTATGCGCTCGAAAAATCATTTCGTGTGTCGCACACTCTGCTGCACATGGAAACAGAGCCTACTTGTAGTCACTGTTTCATTCATAAAGAGGCGATACTTCCTTCCACATAGTGCTTCATATAGAGTCATGCCAATAGTAGATTGAAAACTGTTGTTATATGTAAACTCCACCAATGGTGTATATTCATCCAACTACCCTTGAAATCCAATATCCATGCTCGCAACATATCTTCTAGAATTTGAATAGTTCTCTCGATTGTTCGTCAGCTTACGGGTAAAAAGTAGTACTAAAGTTTAATCTGGTACCCATAGTCATATGTAAACTCTTCTAAAATTTAGAGGTAAATCATGGATCTCTATCTATAATTACTCATATTGCATTGCAACTCTTAAGAGTTCTTGGTAATTCCATAACAAAATCCATAGCTATACATTTCCATTTCTACTCTAACACCATCAATAGCCTTAATAAACCTAACGGTCTCTGATGTTCAGCTTTAACTTGCTGGCAAGTCAAACACTACTCTACAAATCGTGTAACGTTAAGTTTCATCTTGGGCCACCAAAATCTAGTATGAAGATCTCTATATATCTTTGTGCTACCAGGATGAATAGTATACTAAGAGTTATGAGATTCATTCAAAATTTCCTGCTGTAGCCTATCATCCCTAGGCACACAAAGTCTTCTTTCAAAATACAATGTCTCATCCTCAACTATTTCAAACCCCTTTCTTCGACCTCCAAGAACTTCCTTCGAAACCTTCAAATACTGATTTGCTTTTTGAGCATTTTTAATTTTTTGGATTAAGGTTGGTTACATCGTCAAATGAGCCATATATAAGTTATTAGTCTTTCTTACTACTTCAATTTGATTCTAATTAAGGTCCAACAAAATCTACTTCTGTGTGGTTATAAGTATGGCCAACTATCCTGAAGACTTCTGACTCAAGGCATCAGCCATTACATTTGCATTTCCAAGATGATAATTAATTGTACAATTATAGTCCTTCACTAATTCCAATCATCTTCTTTGTCTCAAGTTCAACTCTTTTTAAGTAAACAAATACTTCAAGCTTTTATGGTCTAAAAAATTTGGCATGTTTCTCCATACAAATAATGCCTTCAAATCTTTAGGGCAAAAATCACTGTTGCTAATTCTAAATCATGAGTAGGGTAGTTTTGCTCATGATCCTTAAGCTGCTTAGAAGCATAAGCTACAACCTTCCCATGTTGCATCAATACATAAACTAGAACTTTCCACGAGGCATCACTATATATCAAATATCCTTTACCACTAGATGGAATTATAAGAACCGGTGTTGTCACCAAACGATTTTTAAGCTCGTGAAAACTTCTTTCACATTCTTCACTCTATACAAATTTTGTATTTTTTCAAGTGAGCTTTGTCAAGGGTGAAGCCAACCTAGTGAAACCTTCCACAAATCTCTGGTAATATTCCGCTAAACCCAAGAAACTCCTTACTTCCATGACCGTTGAGGGTTACTCCTAATTAACTATTGCTTCGACTTTAGTTGGATCAATAGATATCCTATCCTTATTCACCACATGCCTCAAAAATACTACTTGTTTCTGCCAAAATTCACATTTCTTAAACTTAGCATACAACTTCTTTTCCCTAAGGGTTTGAAATACTATCCTCAAGTGTTCCTTATGGTCCTCATCATTCTTCGAATACACCAATATATTATCAATAAATACAATCACAAATTGATCCAAATATGGCTGAAACACTCTATTCATTAAACCCATAAAGATAGCTGGAGCATTCATTAACCCAAAAGGTATCACCAACAATTCATAATACCCATACTGAGTACGAAAAACAGTTCTTAATACATTCTCATTCTTTACTTTAATCTGGTAATATCCTAACCTCAAATCAATTTTGGAAAATACACTCGCTCCTTGCAACTGGTCAAACAAATCATCAATCTGAGGCAAAGGATATTTATTCTTTATTGTGACTTGATTCAATCTCCTATAATCAATACACAATCTTAGGGTGCCATCTTTCTTCTTAACAAACAACACCGGAGTACCCCAAGGTAAGATACTAGGGCGTACAAAACCCTTATCTAACAATTCCTATAGTTGACTCTTTATTTCTTTTAACTCCACAGGTGTTATAAAAATGGGCGACGTCCCTGGTGCTAATTAAATACCAAACTCAATCTCCCTTTCTGGAGGTAACCTAGGTAAATTCTGTGGAAATACATCTCAAAATTTTGAAACTACAAGAATATCCTCTATACACATCTCAGTCTCACCCCTCTTAACCACATAGGCTAAGAAAAACAGTTTACTATTGCATAATAAGTTGCTAACCAATCCATTCCTAAAATAACATCAAAATCACACATCTTAAGAGGAAATAAATCTATAATAAATTCCTGCTGCTCCATACTAATTTTATATGCTTTGTAAACCTATTGTATCATCACACTTTCACCCATAGGTGCAGTCACAGATATCACATACTTCAAAGATTCAAGAGGTTTATCAGAAAAACAACCAAATGTACATTACAGAAAGGAATGGGTAGCACTAAGATCAAACAATACTTTAGCTTCTTTATTAAAAAGAGTCATTGTACTTATTGCCACTTCGTTCGACACTTATGCATCCTATTTAGTGAGGCATACACACGACTCGGTACCTTCTGCTTCTTGTTCTGGTTTCCTACTCCACTATCTCTAATATCCACCCGCCTATTTGAACAGTCTTTAATTGTATACCCTTGCTTCTAACCAAAGCAAGCTTCTAACACCCGGTGGCCAATTCCAGGATGGAATTTCCTATAAGATTCACAGGAAGTAAGCATTCTCTGCATTACTTGCCTATTACTACCCATATCTATAAAATTAACTCCTCTCAGAACAGGTTTACCTCCACTACCTCTCTGAAATTGAAGTCTTTATATTCTGCCACTATTTTCCCCTTGCCTTACATCTCCTCTCTTCCTAATGAACTATTCCCGAGCTTTTTGAAACTCTGTCAAATCTCTTTCTGCAATAATTTCTCGATCTACCAAATCTGCATACACGTTTAGTTTCAGGATGGACAACTGTGACTTGATTGCTGGACACAACCCTTCGAGGAAACGCCTACATTTACTTTGCTCATTTGCAACTAAAGTCATAGCAAATTGAGACAAAGTTGTAAATTCCGCCTCATATTTCATCATCAATTTATCTCTCTGCACCAGTCTTAGGAAATTCGCCTTCATATTATCTCTGACCCGTTGTGGGAAATACTTCTCCAAGATAGCTTCCTCAAATAACTCCCACATAATATGTCTCCCTTCTAATTGAGTTCTCAGCAGTTTAGCTTTGAACTCCCTCTAGTGATCTGCTTCTCCTTATAATACAAATGAAGCAAACACTACTTTTTGCTCCTTAATACAACCAAGAGCTGTAAATATTTTATCTATTTGCTTAATCCATGCTTCTGCCACCATCAGATTTTTATTCCCTCTAAATATCGGCGGATCCAACTTCTTAAATTGCTCCAAAGTTACTACTCTATTACTATGCTCCTCGCCATTTAGTCGGTCCTCACTCTCTTTACTTATTAGAGCACTACTACCTCGAGGAATACCCTCAATCAATTTATTTTGTTATTCGATCATCCTCATCATCATGTTAATGATAGGATTCTCATTTCTAGCATCCCTTGCAGGCTCTCCCGCTCTATTAACATTCCGAGGGGCCCTTGAACTAGATGCATTAACTTTTGATTTTTCTCTACGAGACATTCTCCTCTGTTGAAATAACTATATTAGAGATATATAAGTCATTAATATTTAATGAATACAACAACACATTAGAATCTTCTTTATTAATCTACACTCTGCTGAAGAATAGATATAACATAATCCAACAATTCCTCAATGCAAAGTTATAGTACAATAACATGTTATATATCATTATATCATAATATAACAAGATCATTATTACATTAACTACAAAAATTTACAATCTTTTTAAAGGGCTTCATAAATATACAATGAAAAGAACAACCTACATAATTAAGGTCATAACTACAAAAAGATTAAAGTACATACACATATCTACTTATAAAACATCCTAGTAGGGTTAGGCCCAACACTCTACCAAACATTCGGATCCCTCACTATCTTTGGCAATTCAAAAGACTTTTCTACCTTAGAAAAAAAATGTGCCAATGTTACTGGTCTTCTCCTATTACTCTCACCCCTTAAACTTCTATTCACCCTTCTTGCCTAACTTTTTGAGGTTCTAAAAATATTATTATACCTCCTAATCTAATGTATACGCTAGACCACAAGTTTATTTTGGTTCACTCCCTTGCTATAAACTCTTAAGCCCTTAAGTGAATCATTCTTAACTTCCTTAGAAACTCCCAGACCTGAATTAGTGTCCAAAAACCACATGTTTTTTCCCCGATACCCTCTATGATAACTGGTACTCACTCTCGCTCTATCCATGTCTGCCCAAAGTTTCCTCAAGTCATTCACAAAAACACCTCCTAAAGCACAATGTTCTTTTCTATCAACACACATCCATAGGTCGTACTTAGTTCTAGCTATCTACATCTAAAATGAAATAAGGTTAGATCCCACAAAATATTCGCAATTATACTCAATTAAACAATAATTGTCAAATAATAATTATTATATTACTATTACATATATATATTATGTATATTTTTTCTATGCTTCCTAATTAACCTTAAGTCTATAGAATCTTAACCTAAGCTCTGATACCATTAACTGTCACACTTTTTTTTCATACATTTAACCTCAGATACCATTCTCACATTTAATATACAATACATTACTTTTATTGCACAAATTCTACATAGTTAAATTATCAAAAGATCTTATACATACAAGTTTATACATAATACACTTCTTATCACTTGGCTAACTTACAAATTACATATACTCAAAAACTTCAAAATACGCCTAATACCCTCGCTTGTGTCCCTTGTCACCTCTATGTGCTATTATTTGAAAAATAGAATTTTTCGATAAAGAGTGAGATACAAATATCAATAAGCAAACCATAAATGTTTTTATATGTCGATGCAGTACAAAATATAAAGGTTTAAACAATCAAAGCATTTTTAAACTTTTTCAAATCACATAGAATTTATTTATAGTTTAAACACATTCAAAATAGCTTAGTCAGTTAGTGTCACCTGCACCCACGATGACCCGGATTCAGAACGTAATTACGTATTCCGTATATAGTGGTCATTTTGATATTCATATAACAGAAACACGCATGACGCGTTAAACAAAATTTTTACTAGCCTACAAGCCTCACATTTAACACGAGACTCAGATAGGTCCGAATAACATACTAATGACTAAGCTATAACATGCATTTTATTCAAATATTTCACACACCGACAACATTTCATAATTATTTTGTAATTGCAATATTGGCGTAAACATTCAAATTCACAAACATTTCACTAATCATTTCATAAAATAGCATTGGCATACAAAACATTAAAAGTCACATTTTTCATCATAACATAGAATATCGTAAAGTTTCAAAACATTAAAATACATGCATGATCTACTTACTTTTGTTCCCACTCTTCCCGAGTATGTTCTTATATTAATGTTGTGTACCTAAAAATAAATTAACACAATCTATTTCAGTCACACATTTAAACTCGTCGCTACCTTCCTATGACATTTACATTCCCCGAACTCGACACTTTATGAATTTCCTAAGATAGACTTATTACTATATTCACTTTATTCTATCATTTTATACATATCTATACTTGTACATATATAACTTTCAGAAACACACATTTGGCAGAAAAATTTCTAAATTCATCAAGTGTTGTCATTTTCCGACAACACCTACATTATCAAATTCTAAACACTCCTAATCAATACATACAAACTTGACCTACCGAAATCACCGAGATTCAATTCCAATTCACAATTACGTCATTCCAAATCTATAAGTAACATCCATTTAACACACACAAGCACATATATATATACATATATATATATGTATTACTACACTTCCATCCTTTTCTTCATCATTCAATTTTCCACCAATTAACACAATATCAATTTCTCATTTAAACACTATATACACATTAACACAATATAAATTCCTAATTTCCTAACTACAAAATTAACATCACTAACATAGTCTTATCCATCACTAATTTTTCTTATTACACATTAATATTAATAACATAAATTTTTGGCCATAGCTAATTTCTTATTACTATTAGCACTACTAACATGAATTTATTCATATCAAATTTTCCTACTACAATTAGGCATTGAAACATGAATTTGTTAATCTTTAAATCCTATTACAATTTACCCATGACCTACACATATTCTAATTTCCACTATTATCACAACATAATAAATAAACTTCCACCAATTTTTTACTATTATAACCACATGATAATAAAACTCCCACCAATTTACACAATTACAACCACATGATAATAACAATATTCATTTTAAACACATATAGAACATTATTCATATCTAACTCCATAAATTACAACTTAAACTAATAATATACTTTCTAACAATATTCTAAATTTAGCCAACATAAGATCATCATATTTCACATCAAATAATGTTTGAAAACTCACCAAGTGAATAAAAGTTCTTTCTCTTTTCCTTTCTTTCCCTTCCTTCCTCTTTTCCTTTCTTTCTTTACCCTTCTCTCTTCTCAATTTGCTTGTACGTATCCCTTATTTCTCAAATTGAAAACATCAAATTTGTTTAAGTATAATTGCTTAAAACACATGGATGACTTAGATTACTTCAATCAAATCCAATGACTCTCCTTTTTCCACCCAATTTTCATCAATTATTAATTAATTCTAATTTCTTAAAACACATAGATGGCTTAGATTAATTCAACCAATCCAAGAGACCACATTTAACCACCTCATTTTTCACTAACTTAGCCTTTATGTTCATCCTTATCAATCTTATAAAACAAGCCTAAAATTGTGCCAAGTGCATGGTTTAGATTAAAGCAAATTGATGGTTAGTATTATGTACATAATTTTGGCCAAAACTTAATATGTTATTCATTTATTTATTTATTTTACTTTATTATATATATATATATATATATAAACTTGGGCTTAAATAATTGGGCTTAGACATAATGAATTGGGCTTGGGCCTAACTAATTAGATTTGGGCTTAACTAATTAGGTTTGGGTCTAACTAATTAAATTAGGCCCAATACATATATATATATATATATATATTATTTTATTTTAGTCTATAATCTAAAATTCTAAAAATGACCTTGTTAACAATAAAATTTCTATTTCTAACCTTCATGTCTACTACATTTTTAAATTTACAAAAATACCCTCATACATGGGAAATGAAATCTCTGGCCAGAGTACGTGTTTTTGAAAAACATATTTTTGGATACACGAATCTTATATATGATTTGAGACACTTTTCCTATGACTGAGTTAGGAGTTTTACTATCCATGACCCGCACTCGATTGAGAGTCGATAGCAGAAATACTTTACTACATATATGTACAACTATATGGATTTAATAGTGTCTAGGGGTTGTGGCATCTTGCTAGAAGTTACGTATGATTATTGGGAACTTCGGATGCAGGGGGTTATACCAAAGTAATGTGAAAGGGTTCGTATCTGCTCATGTCCAGTTTATAGTGTATCCAGGTAGTCACACATACATTGGTTACTTGATGATGATGGTTATTGTCATATATAATATCATTAAGTTAGTTAATGATATTGTTACAATACTTGATTGGATGTCAATTTAATTATTTATTGTAAAGAATTAATTTTTTGGTCAAGACATGCTAGCACATGTGTGCATGGTAAATGTTTCGTTAATAATAATTCAGATTACGTAAATATAATTTACAGAAATATGGAAATAAAGAAAAGATATTAGTCATAAGTATATTAATAAATAAGCTGTTTATTTATTAATGATTAAATAATTATTATTTGATCAATTAATCCTTATTTGACAAATGACACTATGTGATATTGCCAAGTGTCTTTTTATAATTAATGTTTGAAAGTCAAACATTATAAGTAATGATTACAATTAATTATATGTGATATAATATTAAAATATAATTATTATATTTTATTTATATTGTATAAATAAAATAATACAAACTTTCTCTCTCTAATATATATATATATATGTATTATTTGATTGATATAATATATATATATAAATAAATATATTAAGATATTTATATGTTGCATTATATATTAATGTAACATGAATGAATTATGGAATTCATTCATGAGAAAGTGACACTTGGAATCCACTTGCTTGTTATTGAACAATGTGAGTGGATTATAAAAGCAAGGGGTTACATGTGTTTCAATAACCGACATTGGTCTCCTTTTTCCCCCGTCTCTGCCACCGTCAAGACGCCATTGTTGAATGGCTAAGTTTTTATTTTGAACAAAACTCATTAGGGAAAAGGAAAGAGAATAATAGAGAGAGAAAGCAAGGAGAGGAAAAAGATAAAAATTGTTTTCATGGGTTTCCTCATCTTTTACAAGAACTAGAAGTTTTCTAGATCTAGAAAACTTGTTCTTGAGTTTTCAAATGAATCCGAGTAACTAGAACTTGTCAAAGTCAAATCGGTGTGTGCAACATGGCTACAAGCCAACGAATAGCTTATTTCGAAAGATCGACATATAAGGTATGTGTTGATCTTTAGTTTAAATTGTTTAAAAATTTTAAAATGCACATACATCAATGTCTTTGGTCCTTGGGTGAGCCTTTTTCGCACTTGTCATGTGACAGTAGCGGCTCCTCTTCATCCAGTTTTGCTGAAGCGCGCTCGGGAATCGATCCCGCGCATCGCGCTCTAATCGAGTATCCTTTCCTTTCATCATTAACTATGGATAATCACCTATGTGATTCATCACATTTTGTCATATTCACTAACACGTTCTTTAACATATCACTAATATTTATGTTCTTGTGCTATAAGACTTGTCATCCAACTATTAGTATCAAATACTAATCCTTGGGAGCATCAAACGTACTAGTCATGCAATATCATACTCCTATATAACATTACCTCAATCAAGAACTAGTTCAGATGTATTTAAATTAAAGACTCTGTACTCATATTTACAACTCTTTGCAGGTAGAATCTTGACATTATAATACATCACGAAATCTCATTCTGCATTATTTATATTTAATTAGTAACTGATTACGCAAAATGATATAAAATGACATTTTATTGATCGTAAACAAATTTACAATTAATTTACACTAATCTTGAAAGATACTTTATTCAGTCATATTTTCAAGGAAGAGAAGTAAATTAATCAGAAAGAATCCTAAATAATATGCAGTTTGCATGAGAAAGAGAAGATTACTGCAAACCTTTTATCAATTAAACTAATTAACATTCACAAATTGTTTGCCTTTTAGGGGAATGCTGGTGTCCAGTGCCTATCTGATAAGCTTACCACACTGTCTCTACAAATAACTCTGTACACACTAATGTTGGCAATAACATGCTTTTTTCCATTGATCACTGTCACAGATGTTGAACCCACTCTCTATGTATCTTCCTCTTTTTGCTTCTCTCTTTCTTTTGCTGTTGCACCAAGATATGCCTTTCTCATTATCTTTTCGCACCTTTTCCTGAGACTACTTAGGTTAGGAATTAAGTATGTCATATGCAATAAAAGTATAAAATTTATTTTAATTAATCATATTAATCGAATATATATTAATTCTCTTACTAAGATCATGTTATTTAATCATACTTTATAATATCAATAAATAAAAAACAAAATGACTAAAGATCTTATATTATATTTTCGTCACTAATAAGGTTAAAATAATTATTTACTGGATTTATTGGAGATTCATAACTTTCAATACAGTTTTGACCTTAAAGACGTTTGAATCAAAAGTTCTTCATGAAATACAAATAAACTACTAATTTTATTAATTAATGCAATAATGTACAATTACATATTTGTCAATACTAAAACTAAGACATATAACCAACAACATAAGCACAATGTAATATTATAAAGCTACGTACCATATGGGAGTACAATTATGGCAATAAAATAAGATTATTCATTATCTTGAGACAGAATCATATCCCATTCCTGAAATAACAATAATTTTGAACATTTTATCATAAGATTTATCTTTAAAACTACTAGAGGAATGGAGGAGGAAGCACTTTCAATTGTTTCTCCAAGAAAGATAATCACTTCCACCGTCCAAAATGTGCTAGAAAAGTGACAAAGCATTCCAACTTTGTCAAAAGCTAGGATTCGACAAACAAGCTAAATAAAAAACCATACTCTTGATTTGGTGAAAACATAATGTAGTGGACATGTAGGATAATTGTCAATATCAGAATCGTTGATTAAATAAATTTCTAATTATGTATTTTTGCATGTCAGTTGCATATTCTTGAAAGTAATTAAGCTTCTACAAGAAGCATTTGGTACCAAGTATAGTTGCCAATTTGACATTTCAACCAAGCATTCAATAACTTCATAAAATTCAGTCTCCTTCATGCTTTGTTTATCTATGCACTCTCCAAGAAGAGTTAATCAAATCCAATTTTGAGTACAAATGTAACCCCTCAACTCTATTAAACAATATTAAATAAAATATATCTGTTTTTATGGATATATTTGAAAGATTTTGTTTTGAAATAAGAGTGAAATAGAATGACAAACGAAGATATATAGACATGTGTATAGAAGTGGTTTGCAACTCTATTAAGCAATATTAAATATAAATAAATAAATAAATTTTGAAACAGGCCCAGAGGAACTTGAACCCATGATTAGGTTATTAAGCTCATGATTGCCCATTTATTGGTGTAAGAACTTCAATCAATAAATTATGTAGTATGTTATTACAATATTAATTAAATAAATAAAAAAGAAGGCTCCTAGTGATATCGAAATTGCCATTCACCTTATCAAATAGGGCAAAATGCTTTTTAGTTTATTAAAAGAACCAAAATAAATATATTAAAGGCAAGTAATCATGAGATAACTCGTAATTTTATCACTAGTGTATCAAAATAGACAAATGAAGACTCGTTAGGAAAATGTTGTTCTAAACTTCAAATTAGAATATTATTTATTGAAAATGATTAAGTTCAATAATTAAAAAATAAATAAAAATGAAGACCACATTATGAGCAAGTTAAGAAAATTAGTTTTTTGGTATCATGTGAACATGTTAATGAATGTTTGGTCTTAGTGGGAGGTTTTGTCATGCCCCAATCCACCTTCACGGATAAGTAACAATCACCACACAACCGCAAGATGTACTTCTCACCTGAACTCCTATAATTGTGTAAGGCAACAATATTTCTCCTATATAATTATCTAAAATCCTAATTTAATAGTTTACATGCATGTCAATATATATACATATATATTTTACTCCCATAACAACATAGCATCTACATTCATAATATATTTGTTATTTACAAATCAGTCACCATAAATTGTTTTTTGGATCCCTGCTAAACCTTATATGCATACATCGCAACGAGTCATCAAATACCTACACATCTTTTACTATTTTATCCTGCAAAATGTTATATGGTAAGTGGACTCACTATCTCCATGCAACCCGTCTAATTTGAAAACAATTTTAAGAAAATAAAAGGGTGAGTACATCTCAATGAATTGATGGATAATATTAAACCTGAAAATCATAAAACAATATGAGTAAGTGTATCAAGATTTTTACACAAGGAGCACAAGATTTACATCATAATTTAAAATCATTTCATCGAATTTTACCATATGTTAAAAATCATTTTTTATAAACAATATCTGTGGATGTTCAATGAAATACTTTTGAGCTTGCCCACAAACTATTATTTAAGATATTCACCAGTGCATTGCTGATGAACACCTTGAGACCCACTAACGAGTTATTTTACATCAACGCATAAAATTATTTAGCTCGCTTGTTAGTGTTGGCTTGGATAAGAGGATGCGGTGCCAAACATTACCTTATCCAGCCGCAACCTTTCTGAACAGAACTGAAAAACGATCAAGCATGCTCTGTTTTGCTTGCAGCGGATGTGCAGCTCACAAAAACGGATTTCCGGGCGCACAACCGTTGCTGTGGAGTCTTTATGAACGTTTCAAGTTGCGGAATAAACTCCCTTAGGATCGATATGTGCATGCATGTGACTTCAGTGTG
>JAXCLQ010071214.1:2161-12546 GCA_035584115.1 Cedrela odorata
AAGAATTTACAAATTTCTTTCCAGCAGAAAGCAACTATTGACCCAAAAACATTACCAGATTCTCTCATTTACATTGCTGCTAGCTTAGCTGGTATCTCATTAATATCACTATGATACAGAATGCTATTTGATAATTCATGCTTACCAAGAGCTGAAACCCCCCATTCATAGAAACCAATGAATTAGAGAAATCATATTTGAAATTATCAGTCAGAAAGTATAATGTTTTCATGTAAAACTAGGGATTCGGGCCATTGTAATTGATATGTTGCATCATTGCTTGCTGCATCAGTCTAATACTTGACAGTCGATAGCTTGTAGTACCGCAGAGGGTAATAGGCATAGCCATTGGCTATATGCAGCAGGGATCCTTTAATTCAATGTTGACCGAGACAAGCACTAAAGCACCCACTGTTGAGTAATAATGAAAACACAACATGAAAAATGAATATATCAAAACATAACATGGGACAACTTCATAGCTATTCAAATAGTCTTCTGTGGACCTCTAATATTGAACACGACAAAGATGATGTAATTGGATAACTTTTAACCTAGTGCAGACAACACCTTCTTCTTCTTCAAATCTGTTACATCCCCTCCCTGCACGCGGCACACTTCCCTTAATCTCTTGTATGGGACCCCGGCCCAGATCTTCTCTATATACATACGAACTTTTTCTGTTCTTAGGCTTTCACTTTTGTTGCATTTATTGATCTGGAATATAATTAAACTTCAGGATTTTAAAGCCGCATAAATAAAGCCTTCAAAATTATGTAACCAACCCACCATTCAAAGCCAAATTTTGCTTGTTTAACTGAACCTAATTGTGCATGGACTTAAGTGCTATCCCACGTTTGGATTAAAGGGTCATATTCTTGGGGATCAGACGTGTGAAGTTTTAGGTCCCAGAATTTTGGCGACCACAACGCACAATTTGACTAGGTTTTAAGGTTTTGTTTAGAATATAATTGAAATTGATGTATTGTTGACTAAAATTACTAATAGTGAATTGTGAATGGATAGTGGTTGATAAAAATTAACTGTCTAGTGGGTAGTGGGTGTTATTAGTGGTGGCAATTTGGCTTTTCGTATTGTGTGTTATATTCGTGTTATATGTAAAAAAAGTTTAATTCGAATTCAAATCATTTAATAATTATATTGAGAAGTAAAAACTCTAACCTAACACAATTATTAAACAGTTAATTGAAATATAATTTTGTCGATCATTTAATATTTTTTATTTATATTTTAATATATTTTATAATATTTATGATAGTATTTTTTAAAATATTAATAATTTTTATTTTAAATATAACTAAATATATTTTAAAAATAGATAAATATAACTATAAATTTTTAAAATAAAAAAATTATAAAATTACAAATGAGTTAACATGATATAATTATTCGATTAGTTAATCGTATTATAAACAAGTTCACGTATTAAAAATTTAAAATTATAACTTGACATAATTATTAATCATGTCGTATCGTATTATTCGTTTAATTGTTTTGACATCTTATCTTAATTCAAACACGCAAATAATATAAAAAATTGTCACTCCTATTATACATTTTAGCTACTATAATTTCAAAATAATATATAATCACTATAAGTTACAAAGATAATCTTAATCACTTTATAAAATTTAGAACATCTCATACTAAAGGATTGCTTGATACTTCATTCTTGTAAAAAAGATCCATGACGTCCATTATTAAGCCACATATTATGTGCTTGGTCCTTTGAAAGTATTCCTTTGTTTCTACCCAGATGCATATTATTCAATCACCAAAGGTATGCGCCATATAACTTGCATTATCTCAAAAGCCTGAAGAGGAGAGAAAAAGGCTGGCCTAGTGGTGGAAAATTGCTTCTATCCGGACTCCCTTGTCGGTTAAATTGATCAATTCAAGTGTTCTTGGTGGTAAACTGGTTTTCCAACCAATTATTTTGAAAGTGATTTTAATTTAAAGGAACTTTCGTGCCTGTAAAGCCAATGGAGAAATTATGTAAGAGGGCAGTTACACAGAGATGGGTAACTTACCTTGTGTTAAACCCTCGTGCTCAAATTTTCTGATCGATGCTTTATTACTACTAGATGGATTAGTGGTCTAAATGAGCTCCATGAAAAGATGGCACTGTCCTCTACTTGATTCCAATCTTCTTTTTAAACGAAATATGTTACAAGTTCATGGCATATTCGGCCACCATCAACACATTGCACTCTCTAAAACAAGATAAGCAGTATTCTTTTTATATATGTTTTATCTATCTAATTCAAGGGCTACCACAAGTTTTCCTGAGATTTTGAAGGTTATAGACGAGTTCTTGAATGTGGTCTATAACGAATTTAATGTTAGATTAAAAAATAAATAATAATACATAACTAATTTGAATATAAACTTTAATTTTTAACTAAATTTTGGGGCGCCAACCTTGTGTTACATGTTCTCAAGATCACCTCTATTTATATACTACACGATTTAAACACGGCAGACAGGACTATCTCTATCCATATGCTACACGATTTAGACATTGTAAATTGCTAAGTTCTAACATAGAGAAATCTACATTTCTTGTTTGCTTTGTTTAAAAGCACTCAAGTATGAATGTTGGAGTATTCTTTTGAGTTTTTAATTGGTGTAATCTAATTTTTGGGTTCAATTATATTTTTAGTCTCAAAATAAAAAATTTATATTTTAGATCAAAAGTATGTTATTCGAATAATTTTATCCTTAATTATTATTTATCTTAATGAATATCATATTTTGTTGATGAATATCTTATTCACTCGATAAATTTTATTTTTTTTATGATGAATTTAATCTTTTATCGAGATAATAGAATATTCATCTTCTTTTTGGTTGATTCTCCCTTTAAATCTTAAAATTCAGATAAAAAAATCATAATTAAAACAAATAAATTGACATTAAATTACTCGTAAATTAGTTTTTAATCATTTTTTTAAAAGATATACTAACTTTTTTTCAAAATTCACATAAAAAATTACAATCAAATAAAAAAATTTTAACTTCAAAATTTTGAATTTAACGAATAACTAACAAAAAATAGTATTTTTATCTGAAAAGTAAATAATTAACCTCAAATATAATATATTTAAAGACTGAACCATAAATATAAATATAAAAAAAGTATTTTTGAGCTATATAAATCAAAAATCCACTCTTCTTCGTTTTGTTCATTTTAATATCTTAAGGAAATTTTCATATCTTGAGGAAACATTAGATATGAAAATGAGGGTATAGCCTGCATGCTTGCAGTTGGAGCGGACCAGCACCAGGGCATTCCTCCCTCGGGTGTAGACTTTCTAGGATTTCTAGAACCCTGCTCGCAGTCACTTGAACATGGAAAGCCCTGTATAATTTCATTTAGAACATCACATGACATGTTATTGTAAGCGAGTCTCCCAGGAAAATGCTAGTACAAATACAGAGACAAAACTAAATTCTAGAACTTGTCTTGTACTTGCTTATTAGAAATCTCAAGTCCACAATATCACCTATGTAAGTAACAATAAATTAATGTACTAAACATAGTGGAAAGTTGACATTTTACTGGGCATTTGCAAAGTCATCCCAACGTGGAAATGCTGATTGGACAATAACAAAACAGAACCAGCGGCTTACGCGTGATCCACGTGGATGATCAAAACTCAATGCCTCCTTTTATACGAAACCAGAAAATTAGGGCTCAAAATGAGACGAGATTCGCAATCTATTAAACGCTGCCCACACGGCACAATTAAATATAAAAGAAAAATCTGCAAATGGCTGTGGTGGTGACTGTGTTTCAGTTCTCTGTTTATGTGTCCGAACGCAATTCTCATGTCTGTATGCAAGTTACCAAAAATGTATTCAACAGCTAACATTTTGCACCGACCCGCATTCAAAATATTTGACAGTGGCTTTTCTAAGCGTAAGTCTTCGAAACACAGTTCGCTCGTTCGATTTTCTAGCAGAAAGTCTGTCTTTTGCGGTGGGTTTGTTACTAGAACTAGAACCATGGCTGAAATGGTTAAAACGTCGGCGTTTAGGAGTGGTAGGAGTAGTAGTAATGCCGAGGAAGATGTTGGAGTGATTGAACAAGAAGCACTCATTGATGGGTCACCTCACCCCGTGGCTTCTGGACTGGAGATGACTCTTAATCGTCTGGTTTGTATATTTTGTCCGTAACATGTCAATTTTAATTTTTTAATCTTTTCGGTGCTATACGTTATACATACAGTTTCTTTGATTGTCCAATTTTATTTTGTGCCCTATTGTCTATTCGTTCGAAAGAAATGATTTGCATATAGCTCTGTATTCAATTACACCAATGGGGTTATTGTTTGTTAATTGAGTAATTTTTCCAAGATAAGCTTGGAACTTGTTTTACTATGCATTTAGGAATATGCTTCTACGAAGCGCTTTTAACTGTGCAAAATATTCTCCCAAACAAACAAACTGTTAGTTATGTTGGCTAAGAAACAGAGGAAGTTATACTTAGAAAGTTAAAAAGATTCAAGATTGATGAGGCTGTTTAATATGTTATTGTCTTTAATGTTTATTGTGTATTTGTTGTTGGTGACAGAGCAAGTGGCTGGTGTCTGGATTATTTGGTGTTACCATTATCTGGAGGCATGATTCTGAAGCTTTGTGGGCTGCCTTGGGATCTGTTGTTAATGCTATACTATCCGTTGTGCTCAAACAGATTCTAAACCAAGAGAGACCCGTTCCCACTTTAAAATCCGATCCTGGGATGCCATCTTCTCATGCACAATCCATTTTCTTCATTGCCGGCTTTGTTATTCTGTCATGTAATTGCTTTATTCCTTTTATACCATTGGCAGGAGTCAGTGGTTGTTAATTTTTTATGTGTTTTTTATATGAGTTTATGCATCCTGCTCCTCATATTGCAATGAATGATCCAGAACAAAGAAGAGTAGTAACAATAACAAAATAATTTGAACCCTTCAAACTGAATTGGCTTCATCGTCTACATCTGCAGGTCATAAATCTTCATATATCAAAATTCTGATAATCAGCAGAATGACTGTTTGTTTGTCAGAGTATATTGACTGATTTCAGAGTCTTCAATTATTTTTATTTTGGTCATGTATCATCTTGAATATAGAAAGCTGCTTTATAGGGTTTCCCAGAAAGCTGTTGGTTTATTTTTTCCTATCAGTTGTGGTAACTGTTGAATGCAATCCTTTGCGAGACAAATTCAATCCAAAAGTTTCGAATGCATCTGTTATTACTTCCTTCTGTGTTATGTCTACTTCTTCAGGATCTACAATGGGAGGGTGGTTGTTGCATATGTTGATTGTTGGTGTTACTTTAGGCTAGTCGTTGGTAGATTATTAATGTTTTGGCTATATTTACATGTGTAATAAACTATTCTTTCCATGCTGTTGCAGTTGTGGAATTGCTGGGGATTAATGTAGCTACATTGACAATCAGCGGACTTGCCTTGGCATTTGGTTCATATCTGGTAAGTATGATAATGCCACTCCTTTATTGCGGCATAGAATGTATGAATGTTCTCAGTTTTTATGACAATTCTTAAGAGGTTCCTTGCTATGAAGAGTTGAACCATCTAAAACCAATTAACTGTAGGTGTTTTAAATGTTAATTTTGTATCCTCTGCAAGATCACTATAATCAAGGAAGGATTTTAAATCCACTTAAACATGTTATTAATTATTTTAGTTTCCAGTTAATCAGTACATGGCTGAAAATTCTCTTAGTTTTTTTATAGGACTAATATCTGATGTAGCCAGTTAATCGAGCGCATTTTGACTATCACCAACTTCAATTCTGTGGAATTTCTGTAGCCTGTCAATAATTGGAGGGTGCTGTGAATAAATTCTAGAGTTATTCCCAGCATCCATAAACAATTATTTTCCTTGCCAACAGAATTTTGCAGTTCATGCAAAGAGTTATTGTGATTCAAGAGTGGACCAATTTTTAGACAGTCACTGAACGTCACATGCATAGATATTGGTTTAGAAGGATGGTGACCAAATCTGCTCCTGAATTTTACTATTAAAGTATGTTCTGACAATAACTTTGTATTTATCAGTTATGCAACATAATCATGTTTTTCAAATGCTGTGTGATTGCATGATAACTTTATTTCCTTTTCCATATTCGTTACCATAATGCATGAGCTTTAGTTTATCAATGAAAATCCACTTTGTCAGCTATCAATGATGTAATGTAGTAGGCTTCAAGTAGTACATAGCATTGGGAATTTTAGTATAAAGAAGAAACTAAGCATTTCTTCTCCTTCTTATCTGGTTTCAACAGAGTATTTAACCAAAGCAGTAATTTGCTTTGCTAGATGATGTTCAACAAGTTGGTTTTTCTTTTAGCATAAATGCATTAGCTATACTAAAATTTATCATTGCAATATGGCTACCATTTTCTCTCTGAAGCCATTTAGTTGCCAATAATATGAGCGTAGAAGAAACTGAATGTAAGTTGCTCATCTCTGCCTAATCATCTGGAATTTGCAGACATGGTTACGAGTATCGCAACAACTTCATACAATCAGCCAAGTGGTAGTCGGTGCTGCTGTGGGGTCAACTTTCTCCATTGTGTGGTTTTTGTCATGGAAAACTTTTCTGCTGGAAGCATTTAATTCCAATCTATGGGTACAGATTATTGTTGCTTCGGGGGCTGCTATATTATGCCTAGGCTTTGTATTTTATGTGGTTCGATATTGGCTTAAGGATGAATGAACTTTGTAAACATGTAATTCTCTACGGTGAAATTTTTGACAGTCTTTAAAGTAGATATAATATTCGCATCTGAAATTGAGTTACATAGTGGCATCAGAAAATAAAACTCCAGGCAGCAAATCGTTTCTGTTTACAGTCTTCTTTATAACTTTGTTGGAACCAGTGAAATGACTCTGACAATTTTTTTCTTCAAAGCAACCTGGGCCGATGACTTAATTGCCATGCAGAACCGATGATCAGATATGATATAGAAATCCACATGAATTGCAGAGCTTGAACGTAGCTGTACTGTTGTCCATATTCCGTTATAATTTTGATAACACTCAGCTTCTTGCCGTTACTGTTGTTTGCATTGTCAAGAATCGGCTTTCCGTTTGTAATAAGCAGTCCTCAAACAAGCAACCGTGTAAACTGAAGATAGCCCCAATCTGAAATGGGAAACTGAGATGTGGATCCACCTGCTGCTAATCTTCAACATCATGTGTGAGAGAATTCACTTCAAGGATAGCAACTTCTGCCCCTGAATCTAGTAACTCTAGTACATGGAATATATCTTCGACATGACCCCGATCATCAGAAACAAATGCAGACACCTGACCCCTTACCTTAATCCAAGACCATCCTTGCTCCTCAATCACTTCCTTTGATCTCATCATCTTCCTAACTTCTGCTGCTTCCCTCCATCTCCCTTTGGCACCATAAATGTTATCAAGGGTAATGTGAGTCCCCGCACAGTTTGGATCTAATTCAAGAATATTTTGTGCAGTGCTTCTTCCACAATCAGCATTGCCATGTACCCTACACGCTTGAAGCAGAGTTGACCAAAAAACATCATCCTGTTGATGAGGCATACTTTTGATCATGGTCTCGGCATCACTAAGTCGTCCAGCCATGCATAGGAGATCAATCATGCAACCGTAGTGTTCTTTAGAAGGATTAATCCGGTATTCACTATTCATCAAACTGAAATAGTGGAAACCAAGATCAATACAAGCAGTAAGAACCTCAATGAAGATCACAGAGTCTGGTCTCAAACCAACCCTGGGAAGCTTCTCAAATAAACCAATGGCTTCTCGGATGTAGCCATGCTCAGCATACCCATTAATCATGGCCGTCCACGAGATAATATCATCGCTTCCTGTTTCATAGAAGATTTGTGAAGCCTCTTTTATACTTGCACATTTTGAATACATACTGATTAGAGCATTGCGTATCATAGCTGTGTGCTCCAATCCAATGTACATTACATATTTCCGCACACACTCAGCACACTAGCAAAAGCAAACTCATTTGGCTTTGGTCCTTCCCTTTCTCATCAATGACAGATACTCGAAAGCTTCTTCTTCACAACCTCCTTGAGAATAACCTCCAATTATAGTGCTCCATGAAATAATATCTCTCCTGCCCATCCCATGAAATACCATTGAAGTTGAAATTAACTATCCACATTTTGAATACACGGCCATTTCAGAATTGACCACTGACAGAGAATCCACTAGGCCTAAATGAAAATCATGGTCATGTAACATTTCTAATTGGCATTTCATCAAAAACTCTACAATAAGATATTGACATAGCCAGATATCACTGTGGTCCACGAAATCTTGTCTCCCTAAGGCATTATATCGAACATTTTGCGAGCATCATATAAGTGGCCGGCTTTCACTAGTTGCTTTAGTTGAGAATTGACCTCGAGCATCTTTACATGAACAGGTAATTGGGGTACTTCGACAAAATTGGTCTGGTTTTGGAGGCCAAACCTGCAGATAACGTTGTTCATTGCAAGAGATAGCTGAGCTCGTAAATAGTCTCCCGATACGAGACCAATTTGACAGGAGCATGTTCTTGTTCGAGAAACATACATGCATGGCATTCGCACCCAACTGGAGATCCGGAACAACACCTGAGAATTTTAGAAACAGATCTGTAGCTCAATATTATGTGCCCATTAAACTAAGTGATGTCAACGTGGGCCAGATAGGCCCAATCTTCATCAAGATCTGAAGCCCAATATTATGTGCCTACTGGAAAACTTGGTATTTGATTTTGATAGTATGTTCATACACATAGATAGCAAGAGACAGAACTTGTAAGATCCAAGTTTTCAAGCTATTGTCTCGTAGACTTTGTATAAAAAGTATAGTCCTAACAAGCAACAAAAGAACCTAATTATAAACTATTATGATAGGACAACAAAGAAAGTTCGAAACTTCCTGATACAGAAATGCCTAAACAACTCGGTTGACAGCACAACACAAACAAATGTAAAGCTACCCTCCTGGACGAGCAACAATTCGTCTCTAAGAGAGGAACAACTTCCCAAAACCTTACTTGAAACTACACTCAAACAAAGTTTATAGTAAAAATAAATACATCAGGCAAGCCTTAGCTTCATATAAGGGAAAAAGCATCAGTATTCAGTTTCCAATATGCCTTCCCCTGTTTCCGCCCTGCCACTGACGTCTCCTCATGGCCCGTGCCCTCTTCCACCTCTCAACATTTCTCATTCTTGCAAAAATCCTACGGATTTGATACAACTTGTGAGCTTGTTGAGTGATCAAATTTGCGGTTGAGGGGCTTTGGCTCAACACTATCTCATACCCATCTCGAAAAGAGTCCATTCCTTCAGTTAGAAGTTGCCAAAACAGTCCTCCAGCTGCTGCTCCTCCTCTTTTAGCTGATGAGTAAATCTTGTAGTAGACGGTATTGAACATTAGGTCTCTCTGGTATGTGCTGTAACCAGGATCCTTCCACGATTTCCCAAATTCTGTGACGAGTACGGGCTTCCGAAGAATGTACTGCGCATCTTGGATGTGGGTATTGAGCCAATTGTTCAAGAAAGAAAGTTGATTTTGGTCATTTGAGCTGGATAACCTGCTAGCGCAACAATATTGTTTAAATAAATTTCTGTGTGTTTGAGAAATATTATAAAATCATTTCAAATTTCTTTTAAACTCCTTCTATGAAATAAGAGTAATATAGTTAAATCATAGACAACAGTTACCATTGATCAGGATATGAATGAACTGTTGCAAAATCAATGCCAGGGATCCGGTTGTTAGCAATGAAGTCAGTTCCAATTTCAAGATTAGGATTGAGTCTCTTCCTCTGAGGTGTTGATTGTCCATAAAATCCTTCTAAACCAGCTTCCAGCAAGTGATTTCTGTCTATGGACTTCAGATAGGAAGCCATTTCCATTATCCAAGCCTATGATAACAGAACCAACGAGCAAATGTTAAGCTTGAATCCCTTGAAGACAAAAGTAAAAAAGTTTCCAAATCATAATGCAGTTAGAAATAGTTGTTGAAAAGGTAATTAACTTTTCAACTGTAACATTAATGAATGGGATCTAACCCTCATGGAGGTGGGGATAAAATGTTGGTTGTTGGAGTTATGTAATAATATAAACCTTTGACGGCTAATGAATTATGGACCAACAAAATGAAACTAGATTTAAATGCAAATTTTGATTGAGAATACATCAAGCTGAAACGAAGTAGACTACTAATGAATAGAAGGTTGAAGCTTAGTAGGTAATGTTAGATGTAAGGTTTAAACAAAGAAGTGAGGTAAGATTATCAACCTGAATGGTCCTTCCAGAGGGATCTGATGTGCATCTAGGCTCATTCATAAG
>JAXCLQ010071215.1:0-12546 GCA_035584115.1 Cedrela odorata
AAGGTTTGTAGAGAAATTTTCTAAGATAGCAGCACTGTTGACTCGACTCACTCAGAAAGGCATAAAGTTTGTATGATCAGAGGCCTGCGAGGAAGCTTTTCAGAAGCTTAAGAACTGTTTGACTTCGGCACCTGTCCTTACACTACCTTCTGATGGTGATGGATTTACTGTATATTGTGATGCCTCCAGGGTAGGTCTTGGGTGTGTATTGATGCAGCATGGCCAAGTTATAGCTTATGGGTTCAGGCAGTTAAAAGGATATAAGCAAAATTATCCTACGCACGATCTTGAGTTGGTAGCAGTAGTGTTTGCATTGAAGATATGGAGACATTATCTTTGTAGGGAAACCTTTAAGATATACACAGATCACAAAAGCCTTAAGTATATCTTTGATCAAAGAGACCTGAATTTGAGGCAGAGACGATGGTTAGAGTTGCTCAAAGAATATGATTGCACAATTCATTATCATCCACGAAAAGCTAATGTGGTAGCCGATGCCTTAAATAGAAAATCTATAGGTAGCTTATCCCATATCTCAAGCAACAAAAGGATATTGGCTAAGGAGCTACATACGTGCATGACTGATGGTGTTGAAATCCAAATTCCTAAATCTGGAGTACTGATTGCTCAAATGCAGGTGAAATCTTTCTTAGTGGATGAAATTAAGAAAGCCCAGATTTTGGCCTCGTATATAGAAGAAAATAAAAGGTACGTTAAGCAAGATAGAGGCGGTGACTTTAGAGTAGATGACCATGGTATCTTGAGCTATCAAGATAGGATAGTAGTGCCACCAGTGCAAGAACTCAAGAATCGACTTCTGGAGATAGCTCACACTTCCTCCTACACAATGCATCCAAGAGGAACAAAGATGTATCATGATCTGAAAGTGGTTTACTGTAGGAAGGCATGAAGAGAAATATTACTGAATTTGTGGCCAAATGCTTGACCTGTCAGCAGGTAAAAGCGGAGTATTAAAAACCATCTGGCACATTTCAGGGTTTGGATATACCCGAATGGAAGTGGGATAAAGTGACCATGGACTTTATTGTAGGCCTTCCTCGTACATCTAAAGGATATGATTCTATATGGGTTATAGTGGACAGATTGACAAAGTCAGCCTATTTTCTTCCTGTTAAGCCCATTTATACTGCTTCTCAATATACCCGGATTTATCTGGATCATATAGTTTCTCTGCATGGTATACCTGTTTCTATCATTTCAGACCGGGGTTCTCAATTTACATCGAAGTTCTAGCAGTCCTTCCAAGAAGCTTTAGGTACTTAACTCCATTTTTATACTGCATTCCATCCTTAGACAGATGGACAATCAGAGAGGACAAATCAGACATTGAAAGACATGTTACGGGCATATGTGATCGAATTTGAGGGAAGTTGGGATCAGCATTTACCTTTAATTGAATTTGGTTACAATAATAGCTACCACTCAAGTATACAAATGGCACCATTCGAAGCCCTGTATGGCCGAAAATGTAGATCTCCTATTGGGTGGTTTGACCCTAGAGAACCTAAGTTGTTAGGACCAGATTTGATACAGGATGCTATAGAAAAAGTCAAGGTGATACGAAAGAGAATTATGACAGCTCAGAGTAGGCAGAAATCATATACTGATCATCGACAGCAAGATTTCGAGTTCAAGGAGGGAGATTATGTGTTTCTAAAGATTTCTCCTTTTAAGGGAGTTATGCAATTTGGCAAGAAGGACAAGCTGAGCCCGAGATATATTGGACCATTCCAGATTCTCCGACGAGTTGGGGGTAGGGTATATGAGTTAGCTCTTCCGCCTAGTATGGATAAAATATATCCAGTCTTTCATGTGTCCATGTTAAGGAAATATCTCCATGATGAGTCTCATGTTCTTGAACCTCAGACAGTAGAGTTAGATCGAAACTTGTCATATCAAGAGCAACCCGTGGCTATCGTTGATAGGGAAGTGAGAAAACTTCGATCAAAATGGATTCCTTCAGTGAAAGTCATTAAGCAGCATCATAAGGGTAGTGAGGCAACTTGAGAGTTAGAAGATGTTATGAGGAAGAAATTTCCTCACTTATTTGAAAATGAAAGTAAATATTTCTGAACGCTACTTGAAATTTTAAATTCGAGGACAAATTTTCTTAAAGGGGAGAGAATGTAATACCCTAAAATTTAAATTAAGGGCATTCTAGTCATTTTACACACTAGGGGTAGTTTAGTCATTTTATAAATTTTGTCGGGATAATGAAAATCGAGTAAATAACTTTGTATTAATGTTTACATAGCTATTGGGAGTGATTTGATAACAATTTACTAAGTTTAAAAAAAAAATCTTAAGTGACATATTTACCCTTTTTTTAATTTAGGCTCATTTAATTTTTAATAGTAAATGTGTCAATTTTGAAATTTTCATTTCATTAAAGCTGGGAAGAGTGAACAGTGAAATCATTTTTCTTCTTCTTCGTCCACATCCAGTGACCATTGCAATTTACTTTCTTTTTAATTTCTCCCAAATTACTCGATTTCTGACCGATTAAAGTTTCATTTCTTACTACAAATCACATGTATACAACACGATCTACATTCTAGGAGCTTTGTTTGGGCGATTCGGTTAACGATTAAGTTGGGAGGAGAATAGTACTACTATTCACAAATTTGGAATTTTTGAAATTACTTACAATTCGGACGTCTTAGGGTTAAATTAACCCCTCGGTATGGTTCCTACCTTTGTTGTTGTCGTATTTATGCATTTTTTGATAATTCACTGTTCATAACGGGGCACTGTTCATGCCAAAAATTACTATTTATGCCAAAAAATACTGTTCATACCGAAATTACTATTTATCCCAGACAATTTTTATAGATTATAGTTGTTAGGTTATGATTAAACTGATTAGTTATTAAATTAGGTGAAATTAAATTTTGTCGAATAATATGAATAGTGACAGTATCGTTGCAATTGATTTAGATTTTGAAATAATGTGTTATCATGCGGAATTGGTTAATAATAGAGAATTAAGTATAATCGATAACTCATATATTAATCATTAGATTCAGATTGTAAAATAAAAGAGAATTAAGAAAGGGGGGGAAAACTTATTGTATATCAATATCGTAGTTAAATTGTAAGCATGTGTTCTTAAATTATTATGTTAATAATTAGTATAAATGTGTTATAGATATACCGAGGAGCGACCATCCAGCCCCGAGTGATCGAGTTTCTGTTCTATTTTTGGGGACACCTATGAGTGGATTTTTACCTGTTTTTCATTCTTTTAATTTTTTTTATAAAACTTAATGTTTTCCGAAATAAGAAATAGTTTATATATAAATTTATTTACATTCTGTTTTATATGGAAAATAAGATATGCTTTGAGCTACATTTGCATATTATTGAGGAAGAGTTGTTGAGATATTATTTTGAGGCCTGGAGGAGGCCATTGTACTTTGAATTGTGTTTTATTTCTATTTCCTGTATTTATGATAGCATATTAACCATTACTTTAATTTTTACTTAATCCTAGCCGGGAGACATAAAAGGGAAAGTTTATGTGCTTTGAAAGCACATTCTGATTTGTTTTATGTGAAGGTACCGATACATGTGAAAAGTAAGGGATGAAGGGCGGTCTGATGTCTGACCCGAAATTTGTACACATCACTGTATATTATTCTATTTTCATTTGACTATTTAAAATTGTAATTCTGAAAATTATTATAATATGTAGTGGATGTCTCGTTAATATGATTTCTGTTTGAAATTAATTGTAGGTTTAAAACATATTTTATGTCAAAACTGAATTTATTTAAAATTTTTATTTTAGTATCCACTCACTGAATTTTTCCCAAAACTCACCCCATCACAGTTTATCATGAGTGCAGAACTTTCTTCTAGGTAAGGATTCTAGGAGATATTCGCGAAGAGCATTGGGATTTCAGATTCTCCATGCAGTCACCTAGGAGTTCATGTTGTGGTCTGTTTTGTACATTAGGCACAACGCCTAATTATGTATACACATTATGAGTGTGTCTTCTGTATATTTCTGTGTATATTGATATGTGTGCTTATACTCTTTTATTTATGAGTATCCTGATTTATGTCTGGAAGTGTATTGATGGGCATGGAGCCCTTAGTATGTGTGTGAGTCATGCATATGATTGTTAGTTTTCTGCATTACAGCTTACATGTACAGGTTTTTGTCTGAGGCTTATAGGGGTAGGATATCCCTACCTCTATGCCATCACTATACCGATTTACCGGTATGTGACAGCTGATGCGCAATTATATAGAGATATTATGAAAAGTCCTGGCTGCTGGATAGGGATATCATGGATTTGACAGATATGACGAAAACAGTCACTTTATTACCAAGTGACTACTCCAAGCCAACATCAGTGAGATGAGCGGTGTTTTATAAGTGTATCTTTAGCAAGAAATAAATGAATTGTTATTTTATAAGAATGCATTGCATATGATTTTATGCATGAAAAGACTCATTGATTAAAACAAGATTCATTACGTCTAGGCTCCATTAACAATTACATATGCTATGCCAGTATATCTTACATAAAAATCATGCCATTAACAATCAATAAACTAGATCATATGTCATTCCATCCAAGGCTAAACACAAAATTTCCTTTTTCAAGTTCATTAAGGTTTACTAAATCAGTCACATTAGCGATCAAGCAATAAGAAGCATTTAATATAGAATAGAATGAACAATTCACTTGAAATTAATCATGAATCAAAGAGAGAAAAAATCAATTCAAATTACATGTTGGGTTCAATTGCAATCCTATAAATAAAACTTATTTTATCATGAAAAAAAATAAACAAATTCTCATGAGGTTCAACATCAAATAGACAATCAAAGAAATTAAAAAGATTAAGAGTAAAGGAAAAACTTATGAAACAATTCTTCAATCTCAAGATTCTTCGTTTTCATGTCTTAATTTGAAGTTGTCTTTTCCTTCTTGTTTTTGGCTTTTCCTTTCATCTTTCTATCTCTAAAAAAGCTCTCATTCAATAAACCCCAGTAGGCTCTCTTTTATATCACAGTCAAAAAGGGCAAATTTCCTTTTTATACTTTTTTTCTCGTTTCAAAAATTGCAATTTGGCATCGCGACTTTGACTTTCTAGAGCCGCGATGCTAGTGTTCTCCCTAGAAGGTTTCGTGTTCCAGTGCCACTATGCTCATTTCTCATGGCTGTGGCATTGGTATTCTGTCCAACATCCTTTCTACGCACTTCGATACCTTGTGTTGACCATCATTACTCCTGTTAAGTTCCATGTATCTGTATGAATGCCTTGGTACTTCTAATCTACAAAATACAAATAAAAATAAATAAAACATCATAAAGATCATAAAGGACTACAATTTTAATGCTTAAGGTTTTGAATTATTAATATAAAACTAACTTATCATACGACAATGGTGCAAACTTGTAACAATCCTCTATGATCTAATGTTGTCAAGTCTTCTCAAGCCACTATTGTCTACCTTAATCCGTCATTAACAAGTTTCCTAACATAGGCTTCACGATGTCATTTCATTTAACCGACTCCTCCTTAAATGTGCAGAGCTCGTATATCTTCCCTTTCACTAACTTTATCTCACAACAACTCTTCAGATTTTGATAAATAAGATACACCCATAGGCAATGTTGGTTCTCTTTCATCCAGTGATAGAAACCTAAAACTTGTTTCAAAACTAATACCATAAAACCCTTCAACTCATGTTGCTAAAAAACGAAAAGGAAAACATGTACTCTCTCATACTCATTGTTATGTCTCTGAAGCTTACTCTCATCATTTCTATACTGTAGAGCATCAAGATTTGTGATTTATCATGACTGATAGAAACTTTTTTGTGTACCAATGGTTTAGATAGAGCAGTTTAGAGGTTGTGGTGTAGTTGATGTGTTGATGAAATCTAATTTACTTGAAAGTATTACACACATTGGTCAATTTCTTGCATTGATTATTTGTGCATTTTATATAAGCTATCTGCGAAAATTTGTTCAATAGACTCCATCTTTTCACATGATGAAATTGCTTTAAAACTTGAGGGTATTGATTCTTCATGGCCAAATGAGTCCAATTTGCAAACCTCATCCATGACTACATTTTATTTGTCTTTGCATTCAATTGCTATCTCAAATTGGTTGCCAACATTGCACTACACAACTGTTTCGTAGGAATTGGGTTAGGTATTGATAACAAATGGTAAGGACCGATCTTTTGATTTAGGTCGACATATATTTTCTTTTTGTTATTACCTCTAATGCAAGAAGTTTGCTTATAAGGAATGTTCTACCATTTCCTTCCTTGATCTATATCTAAAAAATTTCTACAAAATCGCTTATTCGCACCATCTCAGATGGAACCACCTACTGCTTCTACATCTTAGGGTACTTATGCTATTGATCTTGCATGGCATGACTACATGCAAGATCAATAGCAGATAATATAACTTTACAAGTAAGTTTGAATGAAAGAGTTTCTATAGGGATTTATATCTCTAGGATTATTCTACATAAAATATACTTACAATCAAAATTATTCAATACTCCACTTGCAGCTCTATTCAAACTCTCTGCAACTTTATCACTACAAACTAAGAAGGAGGTGGAGTACATGTCGCATGTTCCAATGCTAGTGCAGAAGGCGATATCATATATACCATGGTTTCAACTAAGCTAGACAGCTCACATGTTGTGAGTGTTGTAGCCAGATACATAGGAAATCTAGGGAGAACTCATTGATAGGAGGTCACATAGATTCTATGCTACTTGAAAGGATCTATTAATATGGAGTTGGTTTATGGAAACACGTTGACAATGTTAAAGTGTTATTGGATAAGTATTTTTAGATTATCCAAAAGATCATAATAAGAGAAGTCCTTGATGGTTATATTTTTACTCTTTGTAGATGTACTATAAGTTGGAAGGCATCATTGCAATCAATTGTTAGAGTATGTTTGTAAAACCACTTCCTAGGCATAGGGGCAAAATGGTTATTTTTATATAAATAGCACTTCCTACATTTGAACATGCATGTGTTAGAATGTCGAAATGAATTTAAGACTTATTAAATTTATTGTAAATCTTAAATTTTTGTTCATCTTTTAATTTTGCTAGTTTAATTGCAATTATGTTTTTTTTATAGCGAATTCGGTAATTTGCGAAATAATAGTTATTTTGATACCGAAAATTTCCATAAGGCTATTTCCTAAAGTGAAACATGATTTTAGCATCATAAATTCATTTTTTAATCAATAAAGAAACTTTAATTGAGAATTTAGGAATAATTAGCTTGAAGGGTGGATTTGAAGTTTTAAATAGTGTAAGGGCAATTATGTCATTCAAGAGTTAAGTACAAATATATTCAAAATAGTCATTTTCCCCTCATTTTCTTCTTCCTCCCAATTTGCAGCCCCCCTGAACAGTGAATCAAATCTTCTTCTTTTCAAATTATGATCTCTCTCATTTTTGCTCGAGACCATTAGCTCCTTTGAAGTTTTTGCTTTATTTCTCACCAACAAACCTTAGTCCAAGCTTAATTTTCTTCTAAATCCTTTTACTTGCAAGAAAATTACAAGAAAATCATGATTAGTGCTATTTGGGGAATTTTAATTTCCACTTTCATATGTATAGGTAGCACAGAAATTAGACTTAGGGAGTTGTAGTAGGAAGTATATGTTTATGATTTCTCATATCTTTGCAGACTTAGTTTAAAAAATGAAATGTTGTGTTGTTACGCGTGTTGGGTTCGATTTTTGACATTTCTATAGTAATGTTGTTGTTATTTGGTTTCTATTAGTGTTGAGATTATATTGTGAGTGTGAAATTGAAGTTGGATTGATGTTGAATGCTGGTTATTTGATTGCAATGCCTTTATTTATTTTTCTAGAACAATTGATATTAGATTTTGGTAATTTTATTTTTTATTTAGAAAATAGAAACCGGAAACTTTAATTTGCCACTAGTTTTATTGGATTTGGATTTGAAATGAATTTATTATGAATTTTTGAAGTGAAATGCTAAAAACTGGAATTTACTGTTTATCCAATAGCTTTGAAAATTAAAAAAAAATGCATTGATTGGGTATGGATTCTAAAAGTCTCTTATTTTTTCTATAAATTAGATATATAAAGCTTTAAATTGCTACTAGAATCACTTGAATCGGAGTTGAAATGAATGTGTAGTGAATTTTCAAGGAAGCATATAAATGTGGACTATGAGTATGTTGTTTCTATGAGTAAGGTTTGTGAATGAATGTTGAATTGGAAAGTTTAAATTGAATATATGACATGAGTGCTAGTGGCTAACATTAGGGGGGGAACTTTTTGGTTATATTTAGCAACCTCTTGCTACAATAAATAAATGCTACTTTGTATCCTCTTTGTAGGGTTTAGTTAGGTGTTATAGTGCGTGGTACCAAAGGTGTTAAGAATATCAAAATCAAAGAATACAAACTGTATTTGGTGATATAAGTCTCTAATGATTGTCGACATAGAAAAACCACGTGCATTATGCATGCATTATTCCCATTACTAGTATTTAGTTTAATATTTAAAGTTTTGTATTATAATGCAAATCATTTATGACACATATAAGCTCAAATAGTGTAAACAGAAATCCACCTCTGCAAGAAGACTGACGAGAGGATGAACTTCCACCCCAAGCCGGTGAGTAAACTTTTATGATACCATCCTCCTAAAAATATTTAAATAAAGGAAAAATTTACAATTTTTTTATATTATAGTATGTATGGATTTGATCACTTACTTAATTGGTCGTTTTTTTTAAATAGATGCAATATATGCATTATTGTGATGGTAATGTAGCCTTGAGTCGGTATAATAATATATATGTGTGTGTGTGTGTGTGTGTGTGTGTGTGTTGAATATTTATGTAGCTACAGCATGTAGCCTATGGCGGGCTTTTAAGATGCATAGATGAGCGGAAATTGAGTGGGGTAGCAGTGGTGGATGGATGTTGGTGCGCCCCTTCAGTGTATTTTGTATTAATTTGATTATTATGAATTGATACGGTCCTGGACCAGATTGTTTAATAAGTTGCATCATTATTTGTCTATTGTTAATTTATGTTTATTAAATCAGTTATTTGCACACTATGTACCCAGCCTATATATATATATATATTGTAAAGAAGTAGATATTATAATTGTTCACTCACTGAATATAGTTGTATACTCACCATTTATTAACATTTTAAGGTACTCCTAGCTGTTTTGATTGCCGTGGTGGTTGGCTTTTGGAGAGACCGTTATTTCTGCTTTCTAGGTACTTGACTTAAGCTGATATTCAAGGTTCACTAGAGAGTACTCTCGTTAAATTTATTTATTTTGTATGAGATAATTTATAGTACAATGTGTAAACTTATTTGAAATTTACAAAATTAGTTTGCATTTTAGTTTGAAATACCTCTATGTATTATTAATTATGTACTATTGTGTGTATTCATTTTCTATATTTTAAATTTTGATATAAATATTAGTTGCCTTGTGCATTCATGGGGTGTGTTCCAATTTAATGGGTCATGACCTAAGGATGCGCTGCGATTGCCATGTGTCAACCCGGGATCGAGGCATGACAATGTTGCACATACAAAAGCAATAAAAAAAAATTATTTGTTTTTAGGGTTTGGTTTGCGAATTAGGCATACAATTAAAAGAGACTATAGTCTACTTTGACAAACAAAGTGCTATACATCTAGCTAAAAATTAGAGGTATTGTAAGAGGACCAAACATATTGATGTCAAGACGGACTTCATAATAGATGTGATAGGACAAGGCACTATCAGTGATAAAAAGATCGCATTAGCAAATAATCCAACATACATTATTACTAAACCAATTTCCTCAAATAAATTCAGGATTTGCCAGCGCTTGATCCAAATTTGTAGCGGGTGAAAAATTTATAAGAAAGTAGGGACTATAAAAATCTAAGTTAGGTAGAGATTTGTAAAAATTATTTTATTTAGATTCAACATTGATTGGTAAATTGAATGACCAAGATTTACTTGGGTAAGTAGATGAATTATGTGGCGAAGATTGACTTGGAAAAATAGGTGAATTGTGTGGACAATATTCACTTGGTAAGTAAGTGAATTGTGTTGGCAAGATTTACTTGGGTAGGTGAAATTTGTGACCAAAATTGAAGAAAAGAATTTTAAATAATTACCAATGAGTTTTACAATAAATAAACGGTCATTTTTATTTGTATGACACACCAAACCAAAATTTCTTTCAATTCTCTACTTGTAAACTCTAAACTTCAGTGAGTAATGGAGTACTGAGTGAGAATTGGATGGTTATTACGTATAAAGTTAAAACTAAAACATAGCAATTTTAAAGGTTTGGAGTGAGCAGAGAATTATTGAAGAATGTTGAGGCTTAAGATCGGAGGTTTAGGGGATGATCCATACTTAATGAGCACAAACAATCTTCAAAGTATTTTTTAGGGTATAAATAACACATTTTTATTTTTATTAATTAAATTGTTACGCATGTATACATAATACATTACTTTAATTAAACCCTTATTTGTTTATTTAGCAATATATAAAATGGCCTCCCACTCTCTCGATATGAATTCACCTAATTATAATACTTCAAAATTTCTATTGTCTTTTTTATCAATTTTTTACCAACTTTTATCTTACATTTTTAATTATTTTTAGGGACCAAAGTGAAAATATGAGTGGTAAGAATTATTAAATTTTTTCAATGTTTTTTACTGTAAAAAAATGCAACCATAAGTTTCGTCAAATAATGAAAATGAATTCACCTAATTATAATACTTCAAAATTAAACCTGCACGATTTTCATTAATTCATCAAGTGCTGCCAACAAATCGTTTTGATCGTTGCACTTACTGCCAAATGCTGCCCTAGAAATAATATCATTTGTCATGCCAAAAAATCTTGTCAGTAAGATTTGTGGGTTGTCCCTCAGATGAGGAAATGAATTCAACAAGATTCCATATCTCTTCTTCCATTATCGATCTTAAAGACAGAACTCGCTTAGCACTGAAAAGCTCCGTCACAGCAATCTTTCTTACTTGTTTCCAGTATTCATTTTAGGGTACGATGAGCATACTTGAACAATCATATGATATTATTTTAGAAGCATAAACTTCAGGCCTGTTAGCAAAACTGATATCATATGTCTTTAAAACTTCTCTGGCTGCTTCAGGTGAAGAAATGACCACAGCAACAAACTGACCGAGCTGTATTTTTATTACAGAACCATATTTCTTACATAATCTTGTCAGAACTTGATGTGGTAATCCACCAGTAAACCGATTCGCATATTATTCATGTTAAAAGTGGCTGCAAAGAAAAATTTGCAAAACAAATGAGGAAAGAAAGTTAATTACAACAATTGGTAGCCTGTAAGAAAAAAAAAAGTTATGAATAGCAAGCTAATTTAAAGAGAGAATTAATAAATGTTGTCAATTCTTTGATGTTTGGGTGTGTAGAGATAAACAAGACTTTAGTATTAAAATAGGATAATTGAAGGATAAATTTGAAATTTTATTGAGTTTAATGAATAAAAAATTTATTTGTAAAATTTAATACATAGGTGTGCTGAGTAAATGGATGTTCAAAGAAATTTTTAGGGTATAAATAACACATTGTTATTTTTATTAATTAAATTGTTATGCTTGTATACATAATACATTACTTTAATTAAACCCCTATTTGTTTATTTAGCAATATATAAAATGGCCTCCCACTCTCTCGATATGAATTCACCTAATTATAATACTTCAAAATGTCTATTGTCTTTTTTATCATTTTTTTACCAACTTTTTTCTTACAGTTTTAATTAATTTTAGGGACCAAAGTGAAAATATGAGTCGGTAAGAATTATTAAATTTTTTCAATGTCTTTTTACTGTAAAAAAATGCAACCATAAGTTTCGTCAAATAATGAAAATGAAATTAACTCAAATAATCTTTTGATCATCCCTGACCTGCTATATATGTAAGTTTGTCCATAAGCCCATCTACAACCACAAACGAGTTTCAGTATTCTTACAAACAACAATTGAAACACAAAATCAATGGATTCGTCAATATCCCAAATTCTCCAATTGCTACCCTTTCCTCTTCTTTTGACTTCGCTTCTCTTCTTCTTTATTCTTCTTATATATTTTCAGAAATCCGGAAGCCAAGGCAAGGTTCCTCCAGGGCCAAAACCACTGCCTATTATAGGAAACTTGCATCAGTTGACTGGTGGATTACCACATCATGTTCTGACAAGATTATGCAAGAAATATGGCCCTGTAATAAAACTACAACTTGGTCAGGTTGTTGCTGTGGTCATTTCTTCACCTGAAGCAGCCAAAGAAGTTTTAAAGACATATGAGATCAGCTTTGCTCAGAGGCCAGAAGTTTATGCTGTTGAAATAATGGCATATGATTATTCAAGTATGGTGTTTTCTCCGTTCGCTGAATACTGGAGACAAGTAAGGAAGATAGCTGTGATGGAACTCTTCAATACTAAGCGAGTTCAGTCATTCAG